>JAUEKX010249242.1:0-10104 GCA_031834005.1 Dendronotus venustus
TTAGAGTTATCGTTCTTGGGCCCCGGATCTAAGGGAAGCTACTGCGAATATTTTCCCGTGCCTACCAAAAATGGCGCAAATCTGCGCCGTCGGCATTTCAACACAGAAATCGATCGGCGCATTAAAAAACATATATTTGAGAGTAATATACTATTACCTAAACATTACAAAGTTTGTTTGGGAAATCTTCTAGTCTGTTGTAGTACATAAATGTTATTGAACCAAAATATACACGATTGCGATCCCCTACTCTAATGAAAAATAGCTGTTACTGTTACTATGAATGCACAGAAAAGCAGTGTTAGATATATATTATCTAAAATAATCTATTGTTGAAACCATATTTCTCTAGTACTGGTGTTGGTGTCCCTGATCTTTTCCGCTTATTTTGGCTTTTCAAGAACCGATCTCATTGCCGTCCTAATTCCACCTCTGCAGGTTGCCATTCAGCTAAACGATACTCATCCAGCCCTGGCTATCCCGGAACTGATGAGGATTCTGGTGGATATTGAGAACATCCAGTGGGACAAAGCGTGGGACATCACCACCAAGACGTGTGCTTACACCAACCACACAGTCCTGCCCGAGGCGCTGGAACGCTGGCCAGTTGGTCTGCTGGGGCATGTTCTGCCACGTCACTTGGCCATTTTGTATGAGATTAACTCCCGATTTTTGGAAGTAAGTTGTTATTGTTTTTAGTATTATTCTATATCTGTTTTTATTCTGGATAATGATCTCTATTTTTGGATATCAGACCTTTCTTCATATTTGATTTCAACCCAAAGCACATTATAATAATGTTGTTTTTCATTTGAGTGTTGACTAATACAAATTATTACGAAATTGTAAATTCGCCTGGTCTTTCTTATTTCCCTGCATTGCAGTGTAGGTGTCCAGAGGCGATTAATTGCCGATGTCGTTCATGGTTTGATTGCTGTGGGAGGCATCTTGTCTTCTATCAGCCTTATTTGTCAAATCTTATTAGATAGATTTTTGAAGTGTTATCTATGTATTTTGCGTCTTTTAACTGAAACTATGACTTTTTTGGCACTGACAAGATCCTTGAAGGTAGAGGTAGTGTAAGACTAAACAAACAAACAATATTCACTGTAGGAAGTCAGCAAAAGATGGCCCGGGGACAATGAGCGCATGTCCCGTATGTCCTTGGTGGAAGAAGGCGGAGAGAAGAGAGTCAACATGGCCCATGTAGCTATTGTTGGCAGCAAGGCTGTCAACGGAGTCGCTGCTATCCACTCTGAAATCATCAAGAAGAACACGTAAGGCATCATTTCAGTTTTTGACATTCTATCCTCCTATAGATTTTATTGAGAGTCTCTATAACTATAATTCCATTAGCCTGGAGGCTAAGCAAAACTTTGTTTTATTCTCAAATTTCTTTTTTTCTTGTCTATCAGAATCTTAGATTTCTAAGTCCTCTCTCTAATGTGTTACATTAGTAGTGCCCTTTAACTGAAATTTAGATAATTCGATTTGATCAAGCATGGAGGTTGTTTTTTTTCTTTAAAATAGAAATCTATTTTGGTCATGTATAAACCATTCAGGTTCCATGACTTCTATGAGATGTGGCCCAAGAAATTCCAGAACAAGACAAACGGCATCACCCCCAGACGTTGGTTGTTGCTATGCAACCCTGGGCTAGCCGACATTGTGGCTGAGGTGAATATTTGTGTATTTTATTCACAGCTGTTTCCCTTTTTACAGTTGGTCTAGCTCTTGTCGACAGCTTCATGTAGATTGAAATATTTGAAATCAATGACCAGTGAGTTTACTTCAGAGTAATCATTGACTGCATTACTGATAATGTCCAAAACTTGAAAACTTGACTGATATATAAACTTCCTGCTCTACCCACATAGCTGAAGAAAATTAGTGAAGAAAGATAGATAAGATAAGATGAGATAAGATATCCTTTATGAATCCCATCAGGAAATTAGAATGTGTAATACTCTGCTCCAAGACATTCCATGCGCCCATCTCAATACAATCATTCATGCTTACAAGCTGTCATCAACACTCTTACCCACATTCACTCAAAGCTACTATGCATTACATACAATGAAAGAAAATAGTACAAGTGGCATCAGCTATTAGGATGAACTTATACCACATTTAGCTTATTTACATGATGAAGGATAACTCAAAATTTTACTGCACTGCATGAAAGGATCAAAGTCTCTTTGTTGCTCTTATCACTGATTCATATTTGTATTTGACGATGGAGGAGGTAGTACAATAATTCTTTTTATTTCCCTATTGTATGAACTATTGAATTTATGTGTTGTGTTTTGTTTCTGATTTATTTAGAAAATTGGAGAAAACTGGGTCACCAACTTGTATGAACTGAAAAAACTTGCTCCGGCATCTAAAGAAGAGGTTTTCCTTCGTAACTTTATGAAAGTCAAGCAGGTAAATTATTAATAGTCAAATGCTTTAACATTCAGTTGTATTATAAGTATGAGAAATGGTGACATTGGTTGCAATGTGGATATGCTGTCTGCTTGCTGATTGAGGTGTCACTGATTTGAATCAATCTCTGTACAAACATTTTCTCAACCTAAATATTTTGATGTAGTGGTATACCAATTCGCTAACTTTCATATTTGTTTGTTAAAGAAAAAGAATATGATTGACTACTGTTTTATCCAGAAAGTGTCTGTCATCACTTGTCTATTTCATGCTGGCATAGTATAAGATCGGTCCCTATGAGCCCAATGGCTCCTACAGGAAAAAGAAGAGATAACGTTATGACCACAATTGTTTTATGAGTCTTTCGTTATAATATTAATGGTAATGTTGTTTCCAACTAATGAAATTTAATCCTTATTCATTGCTGGTGACTTCATATTACATGTCATCATCCTCATCATCAGTATAACACAGGTTTGAATCACATATCGTGACACATTTTTAATCCCTCTTCTTAGGAAAACAAAATGAAGTTGGCCACTTACATTCAGGCCAACTTCAATATCAAGGTCAACCCAAGCTCCATGTTTGACATGCAAGTGAAGCGTATTCACGAATACAAGCGACAGCTGATGAACGTCATTCACGTTATTACACTATACAACCGGCTTAAGAAGAACCCACAAGCACCTTTTGTGCCCAGGACTGTGCTTATTGGAGGCAAAGTAAGTAAACTGATGTACATCATGCAGTAGCAGTAGTAAATGTTGACAGAGTCCATCAAGTTTTTCATGCTTGAGTTTAAGATGGATGCATAGAGATATATAATCAGTTTTCATTCATTCTCCAAGTAGTGCAATTTGTAGATCAGGGCTTGACCATACTTGACATTTGTTTCCTTTGAATTGATATCTACTCTCTGACATGAGGTGTTTTTATTCTTCTCTAGGCTGCACCAGGATATCACACTGCCAAAATGATCATCAAACTTGTCAACAATGTTGCTCGTATCATCAACAATGACCCGATTGTTGGTGACCGACTGAAGGTCATCTTCCTTGAAAACTACAGAGTTTCCTTGGCTGAGAAGATCATCCCAGCTGCTGATTTGAGCGAACAAATTTCTTTGGCAGGAACAGAGGCCTCGGGAACTGGCAATATGAAATTCATGGTAGGTAGCTTCTCCAGTTGGTATTGGGTTAAGATTTTTGGCATTGCAAGAAAACTACTATCAAGATAATCAGCTAGTTTTTTATTATTATTATTAAAGCTAAATAATTAAAAAGATTTGCCCTACAACTTGTACTTCTACACCTGTGGAAGAAACCATGAACATAATCGTAGATAATCTTCAGGGCTTCAGCGACTCATTGTGGTTTGTGGCACAAGACAGCATATTTCCTCATTTTCCAACAGTTCTTTAAAATCCAAGATAATAATATTTGTCTTGAGGATTGAGATACGAGACACACTCCTATGAAATAAATAGATAAGCTGATTCTCTCCTGATTTATAAATTACAGAAGATTAAGGAATCAAACTTTTATCATTCCACCTTATAACCAGGTTGTCCCAGATTTATTCTACTTATAACCTCTCAAGCACTTCAATTCTTCTTCCTTCTCATTTTTTTGATTATCTAGTCTTCATCAGGCAATCCTATAACAGATTAAGAATAATAACCTATTGTTGTGCCCTTTTGTCTCTGTGAGGTCCCAAGTTCAAACCCTGTTGATTGTGGGTGTGTCCTCAAGTCCTATTGCAGAAAGGGAGATGCAGTCTGCGTTATGAATTAACTTGTGATATTCTTCCTCTTTCTGTTTGCTACCTAAAATGTGATTTAAAAAGGCTGTTATATAAAAGCTTTAAACCTTTTTGTTTGTCCATTCTAGTTGAATGGGTCTCTGACCATCGGCACCCTGGACGGGGCGAATGTTGAAATGATGGAAGAAATGGGCAAAGACAACATCTTCATCTTTGGCATGACTGTGGAACAAGTAGAAGAATTATTCCGCAAAGGGTTGGTATTTTAGGATATATGGTTTATTCCCGAATAACTTTTCAATATTTAGCAATAAAAGTTTTACATGCAAAACAGTAGTATCTGTTAACAGCATAAGATTAAGATAGTAAATGAATTGTAAACTGTAGGCGTCGGCAGCCTAGTGGTCAGCATATCCACCTGGGTCCAGGGTTTGATTCCTGACCAGGTCCGACATTGAGTCTTTGCTCATCCTATCAGAAACAGATGTAAAATTCGGAGGTCCCATTAGCGCTGGACTTTCAGCGACAACAGACGTGGTTTTTTCTCAGCTGACGAAATTCCATCACTGTATTTCCACGTCTGTAAACCCAATTTCCGAATGGATAAATAAAGTTAAATTTAATTTTTCTAAATCTAGTAATATACATCAAGAACGACGGTTTTGGAAAATGACTTTGATGCACCATGTTTTTCTAACATTACTAACAATATAAGGAAACAAGATTGGGGGAGCAGGTACTGAGAATTTTAGACAGTCTTAATTGTAGATTAGAGTCTAGAATCTACAATTTTTATTTGTAACTAAACATATTTTCTGAAAATAGGAGGAAACCTTTGGGTTTTTCATGGCTCTTCAGTAAAGCGCTAATCTTACTTCTGCCCAATGATATGTGGGTGGATGCACTGCCTATTCAACAACAACAAAATTGCCTTTTTCTTTGCTTACCAGATACAACCCCAGATCATTTTACGAAAATGATCCTGAATTGAAGCAAGCATTGGATCAGCTTAACAGCGGCTACTTCTCTCCTGAAGATCCTGGCATGTTCTGTGATCTCTTCAACGGTCTGCTCAACAACGACAGGTAAAGGCCGCAGTCGTTGGAAATAGCGAAGGGTTTCATTTCTAGTCTGTACACACACAGGCCCACAGACTTGACATCGTGGAGTATTCTTCCACCAGTTCAAGTCACTCAGAAATAACCACTTCGAGAACTGTGGCCAATTTATGCATTTTGTACTGTTGTTCTGTTACTCTGCTCATTGCCTGGTACTCATTTGAAATATCATAGACTAATGGAAAATGTCCAATGATATGTGGGTGGATGTACTGCCTATTCAACAACATAATGATAACATAATTTATCAAGCCCTTATCCACGCTCTTCAAAATACTTTAAACGCTTCCTCAATACCACATGCATCCAACACGTACGTGTAGAGAGCGTTATCTAAGGTCTCGATAGTTTGAACTCTGGCCATTTAATCACCAGGTTACAGCCTGACCTTGTTGCTCCTCATGCCACAACCACACACCAAAGCCAGTCTAGAAGAATTAACTCATTGATGCTATTTGAGGGGAGTTTCTGTTCCTTTTTAAAAATTAAATTTCTTCTCTCAGTTTTATATGACCCATAATCATAATATAATGTGTCGATAGCTGTTAGCTCTAACATTTTCCTGTAAATTATCTTAATTTACATGCATACTATCTTTTTGTTTTTCATCAGGTTTGCATTGTGTGCCGACTTTAGAGCCTATGTCGATTGTCAGGACAAGGTTTCTGAATTGTTCAAGGTAAGAAGAAAAGTATATTATTCATTACAATATTTGTTTACACTGGTTGATTGTTTGTTTATTTATTCTTTGTATGTGCCTCCCTTGCTCTCATTTTCAAAGTTATAGGTATTAGATTATATCTTCCAAAATTTCTCAATAAAAAGTTGCACTAGTGTTGTTTTTCTTGAAAAAAAAAGTATTTCTATACCAATCAATGAGGTAATAGCTAAGAGAAGTAGTGTTTGAATTCTAAAACTATTTCAGATGTTTTCTTTGATGTAATTTATATCAATTGTCATTGGTTGTGTACGTTGATGAAATATCTTAATAGCAAGGGGAAACTTAGAAACATGATAGAAATGAGAAATTCTGTTACGATTTTAGAGACATCTTGTCAAATTAATGATATTACAGAGGTATTCCTTATAATATAGCTGAGATTTTAATGACCTTCGTTTTTAACCGTTGATATTTTTACGTTTCAAATTTTGCTCCAACAGGATCCAATGAAATGGGCCGTAAAAGCTGTTCTCAACGTGGCAGCTTCTGGCAAATTTTCCAGCGATCGTACCATTCATGAATACGCCAAGGACATTTGGAACGTAGAACCCTCGTTTGTGAAGCTTCCCAACCCGTCCGACAAAGGCTCTGCCAAAGAAGATTAATTGATCCTTACCCCTTTAAAGTGGAGTAATTTCCCTTTGGTGCATTTTGTTCCTATCGTACAGCTGGGCTTAAGTACAAGATATTTATTGACATTTCTACCAAAATTTATTCTTAGATTACCACGTATTATACAATACTGGTAAAAGAGTTTATTAGTATTTGTACTCCTAATTCTTTCTAGTTTGAAATATAATCATTTATGATGTTTCTGGTTTCAAACTATTTCCTACTAGTACTAGTGTAATGTTGTATCATTGTAATTTGATGAAAAATATCTTCTCATCTTTGAGGTCTCCTTTTAGTCACATCAAATAATGATAATGAAAATGTAATTTCTATTCCGTTCCCTTGAAATATATATGTGTATATATATACATATATAGTCTTAATTTTCATTTTACCACTTCTATTTTATTTTAATTGCATTTTTCTTTGTGCTGAAAAAACTAACAATGTAAACCAAACCGATATTCAAATCAAAGCTCACACAATAATCTGAAAAAAAGATATGCATAATCTTACAATTTTTTTTCTCTCGCAATTTTTTTTCTTTTTGTTCTTGTTTTGGGGTGTCATTTCTTCCAATGGGGTCAATCATGCATCTATATATGCATATTATTATATAACTTGATATATATCCAAACAACATTTTATTTAAGCGACTACTTTTGTTGTTGAATAATTGTAATCGTATGAATGGCATCACATTTAAGCAGGTTTTATTATGCATTTCTAGTATGCTTACACATCAACTGTCCTTGCATTGAGCGCAGAGGGTAATAAGCACATGACACAACAAATACGGTTATTGAATCACCTCCTTTGCCAAGTCATCTGTATACTCTTAAGTGAGTATATCTACATCAATAAACTTGAGTTATTCTCCCATATATCTCATATATAAATTTGCTGACAAGTATATCCACGGATTCTTTCTGCACCAAAAACAATCTTTCTATTTTGATGTATGTACAATAAATCCAAATATGAAACAGACCTAGTAATGCAATGTCTATCCTTATTTTTGAAAAACATGTTCCCTTTTTCAAGTTAAGAGTTCCTTTTGGAATGTTTTGTACCATTTCAACTGACTTATTCATTTATATTTTGCTGCAATAGTCATTTCATTGAGTTTGTTCCTATTCTTTTGTTTGATTGTGACGTCCCATTTTGTTTTATGCTTATCCCTTTATTGGTAGTCCTGGTTGGGTCTGAGAATGAGCTTAGGAAAGACTCTTCCTATGATTTTCCTCACTCACTCAGGTGTATAAATAGGTACCAACTCATACCAGTATGTTATAAAATAAGATATACTTTATTGATTCTCAAGAGGAAATTATTATGTGCAACACAAGCAATACTTTCATTTTATGAAAGAAAATTATATACCAAATATTATAATTATAAGCAAATGAAAATATTATACAACAACGATGGACTACAAAGTTCCATGTGATGGACTAGCATCCTCCTATCCAGAAAAGGGTCAATTGTACTTAGGCCTACAGTTCGCTTCATGCTTTGGAAACCAGGATAGTTATGGCCCTGAGCTTTGAGCCTTTTGACTCTCGAGGATTTACTTTACTTCAAACTATCCAATCTATTCCAAAACATTTGTTTCATGCATTTGTAGGTTTTTGATTCTTCCCCATCTTTTGTGCAAAGATGCCTGCGTTACTAAAAAATACATTGAAAGACTTGTTCTCTGGCAAGTATTCAACTTTAAAAAGGTTTTGGACGGCATCCAAGTTTGCAACAAAATTAGATGCCAACGCTTTATTTTCAAGTTTACATTCTGTAACGTGATTGTGATTTTTTTTATCTTGCTGTTATTGTGATGTTTTATCTTCTTACATTTTTTTCAAACACGAGTTGACGTTGAGTGTTGCATAGAAATCGAATATTAGTAAAATGATTTAATTTTACAACCGATGCTCTGATGGGATATTTTCTTTTTTTTTTCTTTCTCCAAACAACAAAATGTGAACAAACATTAAGCTCCAGTTCTCCACGACAGCCACTTATCAATCCACCCCCTCACCCCTTTTTCCTGCATCAGATTTTGTCTAAAGGGCAAAATTCGTGGGAGACTATCTGTGATTTTCAGAGTTTTTCTCATTAACTTCTAAATAAATTCAGAGCAAGAACAATGTGATATTTTCATAGTCGATGTCAAACAGTTACAGTATTTACAGTATTGACAGTATTTCAATGATATATTAACATGCATATTTTTTTTAAGGAAAGAAACAGACATTCTAAAATCATATTTGATCATTTGTAAATTAGTTGTATTTGAACAAGAGAGCAGTAAATCAGTTGGGGATTTTCAATGATACTTGGTACCTACACCTAAAATCAGATTTTACAGCAAGGACAACGCACTGAATTGTCAATGATCAATGCAAAACAATAGAAACTGTGAAAACAATATTCGCTATACATGATTAAATACTGTAAATATTTTTGTATTGTCATTAGCAGTCCAAGTCTTTAACTTTATGACAAGTTGTAGAACTTCTAGCCGACAGTTATTGAGGGACATCCCGTTTTTTGTAGTTGCAAAATTGTGTATTCCACTTCAAAGACTTATTTTTATTTACCGTCTGTTCAAATGTTGTATATTATCATAGTTAATGTTATATCATTCGTTTATCCAATTGCACAGCACTAGTAAGTTTTCCTTGACATGCCTCTCCTCAACTGATATTGTCTAGTATTCTATTTTCAGACTATCAATTGAGTGTGTTCATGCCTCATCTCTACCAATGCAGTTCCTATTCTACCAATATCATTGACTAGCTCAGAGCCCAATCCTATGGGAAAAGTATTCTCATTGTGTGTTGTCTGGAGTAGTATTAGTATGTTTATTCCTTTGATACTAATAATATATTGAATGCTACGTTTCAATCGTAAAATGGATTCATGCAAGGTTTTGAAATTTTATTCAATTTTAATTTCTATCACTTGCTTAGGTTTTGTGGCTTTTTTCTTAACTTATATATATTTGAAAAAGTGATAAATAGATGTAAAACATTGTTTGCTTTTCTTATTCTTTGTTCTTTGGAAAGATGTTTGGAAGAACTTTATGAATATGAAGGATTAATCTTACCCATGGGGCATAGGTGGTGTAAGATCAGCAAGTTTGACTTGAGATAGAGCGGGAGGGGTCCAGGGTCGAATCCTGATCGATGACCCGATGATATGCCCTTAACACAACGTTCCTCACCCTGCTAACTGAAGAAATGCATTGTTAATATACAGTCTGAATGCTGAGCAATTTCAGGTTCACTGACTAGATCTCTATTCATTTTCATAACCAATTTAAGATGGGGTAAGATGTATCATACTTTATTACCGGTACCCTTGGAGGGGATGACAATGCGTTATTATTATACAGGATTTGCTTCACAGAGATAATCCAAGGACTAGACGGACACTGATACATTCAACACAAAGCAAACGTTT
>JAUEKX010249353.1:0-10102 GCA_031834005.1 Dendronotus venustus
TGCGAGATATTTTAAATCTTCGTTATGTTTACAGTTCGTACCCCACAAGAGCTGCTTCGCTTAAACTTCTCTCAAGGTCTTTTTTTGAAAACGACGAAATCTGGCATTAAATCGGTTAGGTATCAGACAGTTACAAATTGGAACTTTTTGCAAAACTAATGTAAGAATATAGACCTAACTTCTGCTAGACTTTTCAAGGTTGTTAATCTTACAAAAAACATTGTAAATAAATAAAATATATAAATAAAAAAAGCAAAATAAAAATAACATACAAAAAAGAAGCAACAAGGTGGCCATTTTTTAAAATAGCAGCTGTGCTAATAGATGGTCTCCTCATACAAGTTTATATTTTATTTTATATTGTACATAATATGTTGTTGTTATTTGTATTTAATTGTCAAATAAACACTACTTTTACTTTACTTACTACTAAGAAACAATGAACAATTGGACTACTTACTTTCTTTGTAATCTCGAATGCAGATTTCTTCTCTTCGTTCACGCGCGGTGATGAATGGCTTTTCCTGTAGTAGTGTCCACTCAGATTGATAGAACTTAAAGTTATCACCACACTTCGACACGTTCCACCTTACAAATGCAGCAGGGGGAAGAGGATTCATGTGGCTCCACTTAAACACGACGTTCTTCAAGGCAGTGTGACCACGCTTATTAAAAGCGGATAGATAACTGGGCTCAACAAACGGTGCATTGAAATTTCTAGCCGACTGTGAAGTATATAACCCAACTATAACTACGCTCAGCGCGAACAGAATCACAAGTTGACGCTTTTTCTGCTTCATGTGTAGCATAGAGATATATTTATATAATTATATTATATATATGTGTATATTGTATTAACTGTGTTTATCTATAGTGCTTATTTTTATCCACCTATGCCTAATTAAAAGACCAACATTACAGGTTGACTGCACAAAACATTTACCCAGAGGTGGATCTAGAGTGCGCCAGACGTCTGCGAAGGAGAGTTGGAAATCAATTACGTTAAGGTTTTCTTTCAAGGATAACTAGTATTTTACTCTCTTCCAAAGATTTTTGACGTACTCTGAATCAGCTTCTGGTTTCAACTTCATATTAAAAAGAATTAAATAGAATATTTTATACGTTGCGTAAAAGTATACAAAATTAACTGAACACCTTGAAAGTTTTTGTTGTTATTGCTGTTATGTCACCCATATGCATAAAATGTCTTATAAAAGACAATCATGTATATTTATACGAAAATTATAAAGATTTATGAATTTTAAATGATAAGTTTTCATTTTTAGACATTCTGTTCTGCCAGTACAAATTCAGCTCGATCTCAAGATATCTAACTATATTACATCCTTTTTACAAGGCTTATCAAAAAAGCATTGAACTGTTGCTGGTAAAATGTTAATAAGATAGAAACAGGCTAGAAGTTTTTGGCATACCCTGTAAAAAAGAAAACTTTCTATATATAACGTTGTACTGATAACCATATATCAAACATCACATTCTACTTCTATAGTTAAACAAGAACATAAAAATTACAGCGAAGAAACTTGGCATTTTCTTTCCTAATTTCGAATAAATTACTGTATTATAATGTCTCTTACTTGTATAGATGACTTCCGAAATAAACAAATTATATTGAAGCTAAATGATTTAAACGAGAAGACCATCTGAGCAGCCTCAATCCAGATTATACAGATTTTAATAGATTTTCACAGTGAATTTATATGGTCAGCAACATCTGCAAAGGAGTCTGAAAAGTGTTAAAGACATTAAAAGAAAATATGCTAAAAATTAGTTCGGTACAACTTTTCTTTATATCATTTGTTGGAACCTTTATTGTCAGGTTTATTTATAAGACAATTTAAAGTTAAAATTTAGTCTGAAATGAAAGGTACTCACGTTGTTCGAGGAATGCTTTTTGTGGGAAAGGCATAATAACTTCCCAAAACTGTAAAAATATGAGAAATACACACAATAGCTGGAGGTTACAAACAAACAATTTCATTGATTGTACCATTTTTGCAAAAAAAATATTAATTACGACAATTTATATATATATACATTTTGCAAAAATAGAAAAAAATAATTAAACCATATTTCGACGACTGTTGGTGTCTTTCAAGTATTTATACTTACCATACTATTATGGCAGCTGGCGTATTGCAATGTATTTGCATAGCGTCGATACTTAACCGAACAAAATCTAGGCAACGTTCGCAGAATTCTTCTCAATATTGGTTCTATAACCTGTTGAATTTTATTTATTTATCGAAATGAATGAGATGAATCTAATAATAAAATCCCAAACAAACCCAAATAAATAAAGCAATTCTACTCTTTTATTACCTATGACAAACAGAAAGACTTTTCATATCTTGAAATTTTTTCTGCATAAAACGCTTCCGAATTGCATTTTTTTTTAAGTATTGGATTTCTATTTTTGCAAATTATTTTTAGTTTCAACGTTTTAACGTCTCATCAACATCCAAAAGACGTCGTGCTGACTGAGAGTGTGAAAATTCTTTTGGGATATTTAAAATTTTTAATTTTTGTTGTATTTATGAAGTTGATTCGGATTAATTTTACAGTAATACAAAAATTTTATTAAAAAAATGCCATATTCGATATTCTGTTAGGTCTTTAATCTTAGCGGGAATCAAAATATGCATGACAAAATACATTCTGAAAACCGAGCATTATGGCTGCCAGATAAGCAATCAAACGTGCGGAATATCTATAAATATATTAGGAATAACCAATAACCGGTCTGTGTTTTTGTCTTTAGTAGCGTTAGTAAAGATCAATTTGCCAGTCAATTTCTAAATCTTGATTGACATTGCGTCAGAAAATGAGCATTTTCCTCTTCTTCAACCAATGTAAGAATTCTCTCTGATTTTTATTACAAATTCAGTAAAAGTGCATACATATGGGAATGTCAACAGCCGGTTTGTTTATCGGCCTTGACTAAAGTTGGTAACTAATCAATTTGCGATTTAAATCATTGTCATTATTGCCAATAAATTAGCATACCGATTATGCATACAAATATATTAGGAATGTCAACCGCCAGTTTGCATTTTGGTTTTGATTAAAGTTGGTAAACTAATCAATTTGAGAATCAATTTTTAAATCGTGATCAATATGGTCAATAAATTAGCATCTTCCGTTCTTTTACCAATAGGATGTTTATTACAAAATCAGAAAAACCTTTTTTAATAGACGCCAATTATCAAAGTGTATTTTATACATAAATATATCTGAAACATCAACCATCGATTTAGATTTAGATTTTTGTTTACCAATATGCCGATCAAATTGATAAATCATGGTTACGTTGCAAAAGAATAATACAAAAAATTAACAACACCACATTGAGGTAGAAGGATAATTATATACTAAATACAGTCTCTTCTTTTTTGCTAATCAATGTAACTAATCTAGTTAAGTCATTGCAATGATTATAAATTTCGCTCCAATTGCTACGAAAAGCATAACATGACGAACCCGTTCAAAAGGCCAACTCCGAGACCTGAAGTAACAACAACGAGAGGTTCTATATCTTCCAACAGGTGAATATTTAACTTGTGATTCAACTTTTAAGGTTTCTAATTGTAAACATTTAACTCAGAGGTTTCTGAGGGACATAAACTTAGAGATGTTTCAATTGAAAAAAAAAAAAAAACAGGTAAAAGTTTAACTTAGAAATCTGAAATATTTGACTTACATTTCTCTAAGTGGTAAGAAATTCATTCATATGTCTTTTAAGTGGTAAGAATTTAACTTATAGATCTTCTATCAGAATGTATGTGTATGTAATGTTGTTTTCAAAATTGTAGGTAACGTAGTTTTTATAGTTGTAAAACCTGCAGCACATTTGGGCCACTGTAGTACTATGGTACTACGTATTTGTCAGTTTATCGTTTATTGATAACTGGTGGTAATAATTGAAGTCGCACGATTCTTTCTTCTTAAATCCTTCTTCTCAAATCAAGGTGAGGTACCTAAAACTGTCGATGAAAAACAATAGGAACGCATAATTGGATAAAAACAAGCAACATTCAGTTTTATCATAAAGCTATACCTACATTGTAAATAGTAAAATCATGTTATAATGATATCTTTTTATGTATTTCGTGTAATGGTAATCATACCAATATATTAATTACTCTTTATTATTTTTGTTATTAGTTTCGATGGACAGTTGCGGCTGTACTATCGAAGATATTGGAATTAGCCAAAATCACCAAATCGAATGTAACGCGCCAGAGTTACCCAGCATAAAACAACCAGGTTTTAGTATTAGTATCTTTCTTTGTATGGAGTTTTGGATTTGTGGGAGAATGACCGCAATTTTTTATTACCATGATTGCAATTGAGTTTGCTGAAATTCTTAGTCAAGTTAGTCTTAGTTAGTCTTTAATTCTCCCATCAACCAAAAACCAAAAAAAGTTTGGATTGCTCTCTCCTTAGTGTTAGGGGAAAATATAATACGCCTCCGTAATAGTAAGTACATAGTAAATATTTGTCAATATTTGCTTAGTTTTTTTTATCTCTGTAATTTTTGTAAGTTTTGATTACTTTTCTCTATCTTAATTCTGAGGAATGAGAGGGGCCTAGTCAGCAAGACCTTAATACAATCTTGTTATCCCATTTTTTTTTTTGTCGTTTTAATGTTGTACTGGCTTTTAAATACTTGATCAATTAAAAACATGACTGGTCTAACTAATAAAACAAAAGATTATTTCTGATTTATTCAAAATTCTTCATTTCGATTCTTAAACTGTAATATATAAATACAGTATTAAGACATCTTCACTTTGTCTGTTCTTTTGGTTGTGTTTAGTTTTTTTTATATATTTAATTACTTTAATGTTTCTTTGTTATACAGTGTGATGCACAAAAAGCGGGAATCTCTGAGTTCGAGGGAAGGTTATTTTTTATTTGTTAAAGATATTTCAAAAACGTTTAACATCCATCAGATACAAACTTTTACGAGCTTTCCAATGATATAAGAATCGCAACTTACAAAATTTTCCGTGTAGAAAGAAAGTAACTTTTTGTGTTCATCAGAGCGATAGTTTTTATCCCTTTAAGTGCCAGCCCTTTTTGGGAAAATGACCTTTTTGAGATGGAAAATTGAGCAGTAAGTTCCATTTTCAAATTGCACTAAAGTCGCTGTGTTTATCAAATCCGAACGTATTTAGACACATTCGACAGGGAATTTAATTCTCTTTAATATGGGTCTGAATCATCGACCTTCATTTTGAAGTGGTCAAAGATTACGACTCCCGAAAGCAGACACGGTATTTTTTATTCCAGATGTCACATATACATGACAATGGCACTTAAAGGGTTAATAGTCAGTTAGTACCTTGTTAATGACAATTATGAAATCGTTAATTGCACGGTTTTATTTTTTTTGGTAAAAACATCACTTAGTGAAACGCCTTTGGAAAGAAAATGTTACTGTTAGAAGAAATTGTTTTGTTAGTGAAGAGGTTTGATTATGTTCTTATCATGTTCTTAATTTTTTGGCCTTTGAAGCCTTATGTTCTTATATGGTTTGTTCTTAAAAAAAAACAACGTGTATTCTGTTTAAGATGGGTCAGTACACGAAATGTACTGGGGGTCTCATTGGAAAACGTGACGTCACGGTATTCGTTTTTTTAGATGACTATTTTTTGTATTTCTCCACGAAAGAGATTGCCTTGTCTCTTATAATTACGCTCTTGCGAATTATTTCCCATGTAAACAGGGCCTTACAATTTTCGAAATAGAATTTGTTATAATTTGTCAAAAACTGATAGACTAAGAAAATTAAAAAGAAAGCTAAAAACTAGAAAGTATTTTGTGTTCACTCTGTACTCGTGTACTCGGACTTTTATTTACCCAGGTTTTTCTTCTTTTGTTTTTTTGAAGGGGGGGGGGCTCTCTACCAAACGTGACGTCACGCAAGGGGGTCTTTATTCAAAATGTGACGCAGCGTGATGAGGGGAGGGGGCCGGGGTTGGTCTAAAATGGCAATTTTAGCGTGATGTAATTATTGAATGTTCCCTATACCGTAATGAGGAAAATATTCAAATGAAGGGACAAGCTTAAATCTGAATAAAGGAAGATCAGGGAGAAGAAGAACTGTGAGGACTCAAGAAAATATCGACCGCGTTCGGCAAGCGCTTAAAGAAAATCCAAATATCAATACAAGGCGAAACAATCTTCAATTGACGCAATCTTCAGTTCACACAATTATTCACCATGAATTAATGTCATCCTTACAAAATTCACGTACAGCACGAGCTCAAACAGCAAGATTTTGCACGAAGAGTACGTTTTTGTTAATGGTTCATCAACCAAAGCCGAAACAACAAGTTTCTTGTTAATGTTGTGATTGGTGATGAAGCTGCCTTTCACATGAATGGCCAGGTTAACACAAATACCGCGAGGCAATACGTTCCACGAGGAGAACAACCTTCAATCAATTTTGATCGGAAAGAATCGCTCAAAAAACTTCCGTCATAACTTTGTGGCATTAAATCAAAATATTGAATGCCCGGCTAGGTTTCCCAACCCCACACTCCTAGATTCTTTCTTGTGGAAAAAAACCTATCTGAAGAACAAAGATTATGTAACACCACCCAGAATTTTGCAAGATTATAGAGAACATATAACCAAAAATGCAACATTCTGGGAGGAATGAGAGAATTTTTCTACCTAAGTTGAGTTATCTGGAAACCAACGTTATTTTAGAATATTTTATTACTTTTAATAACTTTGTATTGTTTCTTACTGTAGTAACAAAAATAAACGACTTCTTAATTGTCATTACTAAGGTGTTAACTGACCATTAAAAATCATCGCTCTGATGAACACAAGAAATTAGCTTTTTTTTCTTCACTGATTTTTTTTGAAGTTGCAATTCTTATGTCATTGGAAAGCTCTGATGAAGTAAGATTTTTTAAAAAATCTTTTACATATAAAAAGTAATCATTCCTCAAACTTTAGAGTCTTATAGTATTAGTTATATAGTATATAACCAGAGGCGGATCTAGAATGTAGCAAATACATGCGTAGGAGAGCAAATCAAAAATACAGTGATGACAGTGAGAAATAGTGCAAAATGATTTTATTTTCACTCTCCTTCGGAGGTATGTATTTGCTACATTCTAGATCCGCCTCTGATAACTATAGAACTTTTTGTGCATCACACTGTATATATGTGTATATAGAATTTTATATATCAATTTCTCCGTATTCTCCAGTTAGTCGTTTTGTTATTTGCGCCGTATAATTGTCTTTGTTTCGTTTCTGTATATATATGCCTTTTTATCGTTTTGTATCGTGACACATCACATTCATCAGTTCCGTGGTGTGTGTGTGCCGTATGTGTGTTGAAAGTTGTAAGTACATATTTTTGTTTATGTTATTATAGATTCCTTGTTTAGACTTTTTTGTTTGTTCTTAGTTTAGTGTTTATTGTATATAGTATTGACTCTTTAATCATTTAACAATATCAAATCGAAACCGTGTTTAAAGATTATAACCGCCACCACCACCACCATACCCGTCGATGAGAGGAGTATCTCTCAAAATGTAGCTATATTTAAACATTTTAATTCATGCCATGATAAACTTGTGAAATATAACTATCACTGAATCGACCAATAATAATGTTTCAAATATGTTACCTTTTGTTTTATTACTTTTTACTCAAAATGTAGCTTAAAGTTAAATTTGATTAAATTATTGTTTCTCCCAATATCAGAGCGCATCAGCATGTCTAGGAATTAATTCCAGACATAGACAACCACAAAACACAACACTGAACAGGCACAAACATATAACATTAAATTATTTAACCTTTTGAGTGGTAGGAGTTGATAACAATTCTACTAAGAGAGTAGGTGTACATATTGTTGAAAGTACATGTGGTAGTGAAGACGCATGGTCTAGTGAAGTATAAGGTGGTGAAGCTATACATGATGGGGGAAGTTATATGTGGTGGCGAAGATACTTGTAATAGTGACATATTTTATTATAGTTCGATCGCCATAATGTTATCACACTCATAATCTTTCAGGTCTTTTTAGGCTCATACTTGAAATCACAGTGCGTCATTGTGCATCATTTGAACTCGTTTTTTTGTAACGGGGAAAGGATTGTAGCACATCGGGTTTCTTTACAAAGAAAACCATTTTGCGAAATGTTCATAGATTAAGAAGCTTCATCTCACCATTATCTTATTAAAATGGTGCACAAGTAGCAACACTCATACAGGGTGTCCCACAAAAATGTCCAGATCATATTGGGTATGTCAATAAAGATGGGATTTGCTGCTATTTCTTTTTCATTAGTTTTAAATTCAAGCAAACAGAATCTGATTGGCTGTAGAATAAAATAATATATTCGTTTTTGTTTGTACTGTAATTAAAATAACTTAGTAATTACTTTTGTGCATTCAATAAACTACGATGGCCCTAAAGTGTCACTTTAACTGCGCGCTCTTCCGTACTTTGTGCGCGCTCTTCCGTTTATTTGCGAGCTCTTCCACGAGGTTATGGGTCTTTAATTTTGATAGTTTTTATATTTTCGGGTCTGTAATTTTGACGAAATTTAGCCTTGAAATTCATCGAGCTGGTTGTTGACTTGGTTGTCAAACACTTGTCCATGTGTTTTATTGTTTATTTTGATTTTTCTTTTTAGTGTAGCTATGGACATTGTTGTTATATTGTGGTATAAATTCATTAATGCATTTATTTCCAAATATTTATAGCCATCATAGAAGTACTTTAAAATAAGTTTCTCAACTTCGGAAGAGCTTGCCATGACCAATCCGGCATGTCCAATCCAAAATGACAGCTTTGTTTACCTTCTATCAGTGTGGAGCACAGACTAAAATTCAATAATTTGCAGACCATAATAAAAAAATCGCAAATGGGAAGTGCTCGCAAACAATTCGGAAGAGCTCGAACAAAAATCGGAAGGGCGCACAATTAAACGGAAGAGCGCGCACAAAGTGTGGAAGAGAGCGCACAAAGTGCAGAAGAGCGCACAGTTAAAGTGACACTTCAGGGCCACCGTAATAAACATAGGATAAATAAGTGTTTTAAAACCTAAATTTTTCGAATTTAAAATTTTTATCATTAGAAATTTTAATTTTTCTCTTTCCAATGATGTAAAAATTGCATTATTAAAAAATTTATTAACAAGCTAAAAATATTTTAGAGTTTCACACTCCACCTCCATAAAAGCAAATGATATGGAATTCCTAAAAGAAATTTTAACAACAACGAAGGTACATATCAAGCGTAACTTTTAAATTAAAAAAACTTACCTGTTACCTATGTATGGGAGAGCAAAAAAGATAATTATAGCCTGAGAAACATTACAAATAAATTGTATTTCTACCCTCCTTCGTGGATGGCTAGATCTTCCCAATGCAAAAAGATCGTGACCATGGCCCCCTGCCTCCCCCCCTCCCCGTCAACGTGGCCCCTGTTATAGCGTGCAACTTGTATAGTGTCATAGTTTTCTTATGTTGTTCAGTTATAAATAAACAAAATAAATGCGATAGATAGAGAACGTTCATACCATTACTTAGGCTAAAGATATTACATTATAAATGTTATTGTTCTCTTTAGAACATATGTCGATTAAAGCAAAATCATTCTCAGCTAGAAATAACAAGAAAACGCCCATCAACACCCTTCAACGCCATGCTTAAAAAATTTGCTGCTCTTTTGGTCCTGTCTATACCCACTGCTTTCTTCTGTTTATGGAATGTGTCGAGAGGACAAATGCTATTCAACAAGTGTGAATCACTCGTGTATTTTCAGGCTTCGTCATGGACGTTGTATTACCTGTTGCCAGATAACGTTATACAAAGTCGCGCCGAGTGCCATTCATTTTTATCATCCTACAAAAAAGGTAACTTATCAGATAAAAATTATGAGAGTACCTTTCAAGGATAACAACATTTTAATGGATTTAACGCACTTTGGAACAACCTTTCATGTTGCAACCCTACTTCCTATTTTTACTGATGACCTAAAAGTATGCTCTTTCATATTCTTATTTCTTTCAGCGTTAGGTCGTCGAGTAAAGAGAGTTT
>JAUEKX010249463.1:0-10100 GCA_031834005.1 Dendronotus venustus
TAAAAAGGTGTGGAAAGGAACAGCTATAAGGAAGATAAAATAAAATAGGTCAGCTAAATCAGCTCGAGAAGGTTTTACATGCATTTGAAAATATATTCTAAAAAAAAAAAAAATTTTCATGATGGCAATATTCTTACGATATTTTTAATTTTTTGGCCATTTTTATCATGGACATTCTTATAAAGTGTATTCTTATAAAAATAAAAGCGTGTATTCAGTATCCCGTTTATTACCTGGTCTAAGCATAAAAAAAATAAAAAGATAAACAAAGAAAACAATATCTTGTTTCTAAATTTGGTCCATTTAAATAGAGCTGTATTCTGCGACAATTCCAACGCCGAAAAATTCCTTTCTTTGTTTCACATCACACCATTTTGTTTTTCCAACATTCGAGCATAAATTAAAACGCATTTATTGAAATATGAAAATACGGGTAGATTTGAGTAACTTCACGATGCAATTAGAGACAAACTGAACGCCGCGTCTGAAGGAGATAAGTCTATGGAAGAACCTGTTTTTTAGTAATATAGTTAATCCCATAGCTACAATAGTTGGATCTATGGTACTGAAACGACGAAATTCCAAATTTCAATTTGAACTTGAATGGTAGTAACAAAATAACATCGATTGATTATCCATTTTTTAACTAATTAATAATATACTGTTATATTAAAAAAAAAATTAAATGAACAATCTAAAGGACAATGGACAAAGATAAATTCCTATATAATTACCTAAATAATAGCTCTATTGATTTTAAAAGCCTGTTGTATTGTTCATGTCATATCAAAGAGAAGCGACATTAATAATCGTTTAAATGAATATAATGATCGAGGTTTCAATATTTTATTTTCCACAAAGAATGAAATTCTACAGAAAAGGACACTGTACATTATGAAAAGTCTGTTGGCTTTTAAAAGGACTTTTGGAATTTGATAAGAATGCTGTGAATACCTTAGTTTCATATTTGATTGTGGGATAGTACTGGATTATTTCCATTTTTTATTCTAAATATAGAAATGAGAATGTTTTTATTTATTATACAGTTTTTTAAAGATTACATTTATTAGTGCTTGCCCGTGCTATATTGCAGTTCAAGTAGCTATTTACATATGAACATTTTTTTTCCAGTTTAATGCATCATCGAGAATGGCTCCAAAGAAACTTATGTGACATTCTTTCGTGTTGTTATCGTTGTTAATAATTAATGCTGGCAAGATTAGTTGGAGATCATCTAGTTTAGAATTTGTAGATTAGAGCTAAAAGTACAATGAACTTTTACATCCCGATTGTGTTTGTACTGGCAGGATGATCTCCTCAAATGAATTCAACGTATCAGTGGTGGTTTTTTTCTACAATTGCCTTCATGCTAGGTAGCAATCTTATTAGAACTATGACCTAGTTATTGGTCTGTTTTTCATCGGACTAAATTTTTAATCCAATCATAAATAGTGGAGTTAGAATTGAGTATTGATACTTTCATGTTCCTTTTTGATTACTTTTGGTCCATTCAAGGTTACTAATTTTCCTCGTGATTAATTTATATAATTGTAAGTGTTTATATTGTCCTATTGTCCAATTTTATCTGAAGATCTGATGACATCGTTGCGGTTCCATTTGGATACGAAAATATTATAATTAACTTAAATTAAAACACATTTCATTAACCGAGCGTCATTAGAAATTACTGCTTAGTGGAATTCAAGAACGAACTTTTCAAACGAGCTTTCTTTTCAAAAGATAAAATGTATATTTCTCTATTTCACGGAGTGCGAAGATTGTACACACGAAATACATTTTGTTTTCAACTTATATACACATTTACAAATTTATATACAAAAACTTGTACGAGCTCAAGGCAATATTATTTTCGTGTTTTTGTGAGAATTACAGTTTAACCTGAGAACATTTTGCGGTGTCATAAATAAATTGAATTTTTCGAAATTTTTATATATAGATTTGATTATGCGTCATTTAAATTGGAATTTCTTTAGATTTAATTTAAAGCAGACACACACATAATTGATTTGAGTATACACTATTAAAAAGATATAATTGATTTCTACTGTCCGAATTACGCACGTTCGCGTGTTTTGCAATATTCAAACATTCTGAAAGCTCTGTTAAAGTCACTTAACCGCGTACAAATTGAAGTCTTCATATACGAGAGTACTGCTGAGATGTTTATAGAAATAGATCGTGTGGCGACATTCTTTGCATTTGGTGCAGCAACACTTAATATTGATATTTAATTAATTTATTAATTTATTAATTTATTTATAGCGAATATTTACACAGGATAAAAAACTGGACAAAAAATTGTACGACGGTATACAAATACGTTATCAATACGTTATCAATATGTGTCCTGTGCCTTAGAATAGATAAAAACAATAAAATTAATATAATAATAATAGTCAACAATCAAAGTAATAGTTATAAAAAAAAAAAGAAAATGAACTGAAAACTATAGCTACAAAGTTGAGACGATGGTTAGACGTGTAAGAAATGGAAAACCTAGGATACCAAAGAAACCCTTGTATGATATTAGGTTCTTGAAATAGCTTGATTTAGCTTCGCGGAGCGCTACGTTTACTTCATTTCGCTTTGCTTTGTATGCATTAATATCAGATGTTGATTTAATTTTCCTCATTTTCCTGAGTAGTTTGTCTCGAATATTCATTTTTGACTTCAGATAGTTTGAAAGTCAGGGACAAGATTTACCACGCACCTGTTTGTTTGTTAAAGGTGCATGTCTTTGAAAAACTTCAAATAAATTGTTCTTGCTGTGGTTCCAAGCTTCATTAGCGTAACCGATTTTATCGACTTCATTAATATTTGATTGATGGATATCATTATTGAGGTTCATAATTTCTATTATCTCTATAATGAATGATTTTCTAAGAGAAATGATCATTGTTCAGTTTGTAAACGCAACCAACCATATCATGATATTCTATTCAAATTGGAATGGCATTTGTTCCCTTTAACTGCGAATGTATTTTTAATGAATATTACATCAATTAAAGACGAAGTATTATGGTGGTGATATGGTGTAGTATTACTGTTAATTATCTGAGACAAACCATTTAGCGTGAAAATATTTTTTATTTTTTCATGATCCTGTTTAGAAGAATAATTAACATTTAGGTCTCCGAGGAGTATAAGTTTTTTCTTCTCCTTCGTTGCTAATGACAACTTCAATAGTAGCGAATGTTTAAAATTTTTTGAAAGATGTTCTGATGAGTCAGGGGGTTATAAAATGTCGATATTAACATCTTTTTCCAGTGTTTAACTCGTAATTCGATGAAAATACTTTCAATTTCTTCATCTTCAAGATCTCCTCTTCGTACAAAATCGTGCTTGTCTGCTACATACATACCAACACTGCCTCCTCTCCCCCTTTTCCTGCTCTTTCCAATAGAAGTGGAACCTTTACCCTAGGAAATATGCACATGATACAAGTTTCTGTCTATGATAGCAGGGACCTTGGTTGTTTTCATGTGATGGAGAACATATTATACATACAAACATGCGCTTATACGAAATACCTTTCGCTTTGTAAAATATCATTGTTATTTAACAATATGATTTGTTATTTAACAGTATTATTTTACAATAATATTTAACAATATTATTGTAAATTAATGACAGATCTTTGGAGGGAAACAACCCCCTACCATAATACTAAACTTAAATTTAGTTAAAGTGTTTTAATATATCAGTACATACAAATACTAGAAGAAAGAATTTGTTGCTTTTTCTGCTTGACATATAACACCATGGAAACGCTGAAGAATCCAAGACGATGTCCGAATTCTTATGAAACGAGCAGCCTGTTAAGCAAGCAAACCTTCAGGTAAAAATTGGTAATTCAACCACTACTAATAAAGTAATTATTCCCAGCAAGATATAATTTGTGTGAGATTGTCCAATCTCAATAATAAGTCTATATATTACTTTTTACACAAGACATAACCTTGCCTTATTTACTGAATAAAATGCAATACTCAAAATGGTCATATAAAATTTTAGATACATAATGTTCGGTAAAATGTTTAATATGGACACACCGAATATATATAATATGAGAACATAATTCTGCCTTTTAAGGTTTTACATTAATTCTAATATTTATTCTATATATTCTATTTATTTCTAAATATATAATGAAGTTACTTGTCGGACACGTTTACAAATGGAAATAAGCGGACACTTAATGCAGATGATGTGATGAAGGTTGGTGAATCACACAGTTCAAAATATGTGATGAATACATTAGAAAGGTGAGTGTTTAATGTCTTGAAGCATCAGAAAAAGAATGGATTAGTCCTACTGAAATATATATTTTTTCTTTCATTAAACAGTTAAACCCTTATGCAGAGATCCTGTAAAAAAAGGTATCGACATATATTACATGTCAATGCGTAATTAATTCAATAATGAAAACAATATACAAATGTTTAACTCACTAATGAAAACAACATACAACTTTCTAAAATATATTTTGTATGTTTGCAACGCTACAAAAGAAGTAATTGGAAATTGCGCACACTACCTTCCTTCAAATGTCGATCAAAATTTCTTCGAAATTTTCGTGGAGACAATTTTTCTTTTCAACAATCTAAGAGCTTTGAATAAGTGCAATAATTCTAAAGTGGAAACATTTTACAACTACCTTCGGCTACTTATTATTTAACCAAAGATCAGATAAATAAGGTAATAAACCACTTTTTTAACTTGCACTTAAATATCGCACGATATTTCCACTTAACAAAAATCGTTTTTATTTCTTTCTTCTATGTTAGATTATGGGATATAGAACTGTTGAATTATAACAAAAATGGGAAGAAACCAAGTTTCTTTCGTGTTATGCTCAACTTCCTTATACCAAAGATTACACCAATTGGAGTCATCCAGGTTTTATTGGTAAGATTTATACATACTACTTGATTAAAACTATTATCGTGCTTGTTATTTTTCTGGCGTTTAGAGTATTTGTGAGGTCCAATTGAGAGATATTTGTAGCAACTATTTTTGTTTTCTTTTTCATTATTCCAAAAAAAATTATTCGTGTTTGTTACAGTTTCTCTACCGATATAAGAGTATTAAAAAAAATTCTGGTTGCAGAAGTTGACAGTACGCAAAAGTCATAGAAAATATTACTAATGAGACTTTAATAGATAACAATTATATAAATAATTACTTTGCGAGATGAAATTTTGCATAGATAGAAATTCAGTGTTTTTCCTATTTGCTTTTAGCTTTTACTGAAGTTAATTCAACCGATTTTTATAAAGAAGATTATTCAATCAATTAGTGGTGGTGACGATCAAAATACTAACGAGGCGTTCTATTGGGCGGCTGGGTTGGCGGGCTCTCAATTACTCATAACAAACATTCATTCACATGTTTATCTTAACATGGAGCTAATTGGAACTGACATAAAAAGTGCAACTTTGAGCATGATTTTCAAAAAGGTGATAATAATTTAAAAATCTTGCTTTGTTGAAATTTTAAAATGGTGCCATAAGTTGTTTGTTTGTTCTAAACATCATGAGCATTGGTCGGAAACGAATTAAGAATTGGTCAAAGAACAAACAAGAACAAACAAGAGAATTCCATCTTAGAGCATTTAGCTTCAGAGCAATTGTTTTTAATACTTGTCGGCCACAGAGATTTGGAATCACTGATTTCTAACACTGAGTCCCAAAATCCACCATGTTAAGACTTTTTCATTTCTGTAAAAAATAGGCAATTCAATGGAGCTTGCTTATGTTTTTTTATTTTGCAAATTTTTCTCCTATATAAAGATCAGTCAGCCGGAGTGTTTCATAACATGAATAATTTGATAAAAACAAAACAAAGTTAATTTCGAATGCAACATTTCGAATAAAACATTGAGATTGAATTGTAAGATATCTTTCAGGTCTAGATCACAGAGTAAACGATTTTTTTAAAAATGCAACTCGTTTGTAAGCAACTAAACTGGATTTTAAAAAATGATTAAGCAACCTCTGTTCTGAACGATAAGAATAAGCAAATCAAAAAAAAAAATTTATCTCACTAGAAATAATAAAAATGTTTTTAAAAACAATTTTTACAAAACAAAAATGCATAATAATCAGCTTGGTTGATATCTTAGTATGTTTCTTTTTAGAAAACTAACTAAAACTAACTGTAGATATAGATATTGGCTAAAAAATAAGCAACATAAATTGGGTAGCCTGCATAACTCCCCTTCTTTTTAACTTTGATTTCTGAAAGGTTACGAAAGATTTCAATTTTTTTACATCTAGGCTTTAAGAGTTCATCACGGAACGATCAGCAAAATTACGACTGGTAGTTTGGTGACTTTGATTTCCACTGATGGACAAAAGATTCAAGAGGTTATTTTACTCTTGTGTTTCCTAATAAATCTGAATACAAATGTTGTATAAACAATAGTCCCCTAAATGATAGATTTGACAAAATAAAAATGTACATCATTTATCTTATGCTGGATTGCATAATTAGTTTTTCATATTTCATATTTTATATTTTTCAATATTTCATATTCTGCTTTAATGATATATATTCGTGCATTGTAAAAAAGACCTAACATTTACATTTTATACGATAATGTCAAGTGTTCTTGTTTCCTTTAGGGTGTTCAACTTTGCCACCATCTATGGACAGGACCATTGAGTGTAATTGCAGCCACAGCCATTCTGTGGCAAGACCTCGGTCCATCTTGTTTAGCTGGGATTGGTATTTTGTTGATGACAATCCCATTGCATCCTTGTTTGGAAAGATGTTTGCCAAAATGAGGTATTTGGAATTAATAAGCAAAGAAATCCAAATCTAAACATAATTCATATCTAAACATAATTCATATCTAAACATAATTCATATCTAAATATACATAGTAATAAGAATCTGTTTTCACATTTTAAATCTTCTTAATTTTCTATTTTTAATTTTTTTGCACGATCTAATAAAACACCGCTTAAATAATGACCTCGGACACTAGCCTACCAAATGAGCAATGACCAATAGATTATACAGGTTTTATTAAAAGTTCTTTCAACTCTATGATCAATAATTGTTATGAAAAAACACAATCAAAAATAATTTTGTCTTCATTCCAATCAGGTACCTAGACACCTAAATATGTGGAAGAACAAAAGAAGAGTATATGAACAGTATAAAAGTATATATAGAAGCACACTGTATTTTATACCAATCTCCCTACTGTTTTTTTAATTGATTTCACCAGGAGCAAGATTGTTGCAAAAACAGACTGTCGAGTAAACACCATGAACGAAATTATCACATCTATGCAAGTAATCAAAATGTATACCTGGGAACAACCATTTGCTAAGATGGTCCATCATTTTCGAAAGTAAGTATAAACCAGGTAAGGTAAGTATCAACCCATTGTAGATATTAATTGCGTCTTCGATGAGAACTATTTATCCTTAAATAACATAACACTTCCTATTTTGCCATGATGAATATTTAATAACTAATATACATTTCAGATTTGAATTACTGTGAAGTTCATAAAAAAAAAACAAGGTAAACGTATAAGTTAAGCAGGCGGTACTCCAAGAATAACTGTAAATGAAATATTTCTCATCTGACTTTGAGAGATACAATAATGTTGTTTTGTTCTAAACATTTATCTGTCTCTAATGAACTAACGATTGTTGATAATTTTTACATTTCATTTTCTTGCAGAGAAGAGTCAAAACTTGTTGGATACGCATCACTTCTTCGTGCACTCAATTTGGCATTTTTCAACTCAAGTACATACGTTGTTATGTTCGCCACGTTTGCAGCCTACTATTACCACAGCGGAGAATCAGTAACAGGTCCTTTGTTGTTTGAAGCCATGTCACTGTTTTTCATTATTCGTGTCGAAGCTGTGCTTTTGTTCCCGATTGCGATTCAATTGATGACAGAATCGTACATCGGCTGTAAGAGAGTTCAGGTAAGAAATTATTTCCCTACCTTGTGATAGTTTTACTTAGTGATGATACAATCCACTACAATTTATGATCTAGTATAAACAATTTTTAATTCTGATTTATTTTACAATTGTTAGGCATTTCTACTAATTGAAGAAATGGAAAAGAAGTCTATAAGTTCTACTGGGAAGGGAGAATTGAACAAATTGAGTACGCTTATCATGGAATTTGACAATGTTACAGCCAAATGGACACAGGTAAAACAAAATACAACATTTTATCATTGTTTGAAATTTCACGTTATGAAATGATATGCGGTAATTTTGGAATTTCTGGAAAAGGTAATTTCAATTGGCTTAATCATACAAAGAATTTAGCTTAAATTTAGTGGTTAGGAGGTATGGCCATTTGTTTGACGATGAAACGATCAATGTTAATATTTCTCGTGTTTAAAATAACAAATTTCTCTTTACTCTTGTCTTATTAAAAATTTCCCAATTTTTTTATTACATTAAAGATTTTCTTAATTACAAATTCTCCAATTATAAAATTCATCCAAACCATCTCTTTTGACTTTCCTAGGAAACGAAGGAAATTATTTTGAAAGGCATCAACTTCACTTGCGATGACAAGGTAACCAATGACTGTCTTTTTACTTTATTAGTTTACCTCTCTTTATTTGAGGGGTTTTATTGGAAACGTTATAGATACGCCTTTAGGTTAACATATATGATGATAGTGATGTAGGAAGTCAGTGTTCTTTTCATCAATTCTTAAATTCACTTTATGATTATACTGTGACATGTTTAAGAAATGTCAGATTTGCTTGAGGAAATGCTGTATTAAATAAATTCTGGATTCCGGTCGCTATTTACCGTTGTTGTAAACGTCAGAAATCTGAACTATAACTCAACTCTATTTCGATATGTATGTTATAGAACAATTTGCTCATGATTGTTGGTCCTGTTGGTTCTGGTAAGGTAAGTCCTCAAAATAGTTTTCTTTTAACAACCTTGTGCGTTGATTAAATTTTGTTAGTCATGTAACAAGATAAAACATTTAGTCTCAAATTCTTCATAACGTCATTCTAAATATGTATTCTATATCCAAAATTACCCCTCCACTGACCATTGTTTAATTTATTATTAATTATAAGTTCTCTCGATCAACTTTAGTCTTCCATTTTGAATGCTGCACTAAAGGAAATGTTCATCGAGAAAGGGTCCATCAACGTATCAGGAAAGATTGCATACGCTGCACAACAACCTTGGATATTCTCATCTACCATTCGGCAAAATATCACTTTCGGTAAAGAATTTGATACGACAAAGTACAAGAAAGTTATTGAAGCATGCGCATTAACGACGGTAGGCTACCACAATTTATTTGCCTTGAAAGCAATGACATTGATTAGAAATGTTATTAATGCGTAAAAATATTTTAAAAATATATTTTGCCGGTACTTTTAAAATTCTCATCATTTATTACCAAAACACTTCCAATATTAAATTAGGATTTGAAGCTTTTTGAACAAGGTGATTTAACTTTGGTTGGCGAGAGAGGTGTTTCTTTGAGTGGTGGTCAAAAGGCAAGAATCAGCTTAGCAAGGTATGAACAAATGTAACTTCTACAAAAAGAATATATTCTGAAGTAATAATTACTATTCGCTTTTTATTAAACCATGCACTTCTATGTTTATGTTAATTTTTAATTTTGCTGACCTGGTCATTCAAAGAAGTAAGTTGGAAATAATTTGTTGTTTTGTTTATGCCAATAGCCCACAAACACTTCTTTTGAAGAAACCCTCAAAATAGAGAGCAAAGAGCTGTACAACGCCAAATTGTCAAACTAAATAGTGATAAAAGGGATTTATTTTTTCATAGAGCTGTCTATCACGATGCTGATATCTACTTATTAGATGATCCACTGTCTGCTGTTGATACAAAGGTTGCTCGACATATTTTTGATAGGTAATGATGAAATTCTCGTTTTTTATTAAAAGTAATTTGTTCATGAGAATATTGAGAAATTTTGCTTAAAATAAAAACATATTAAAGACCTTTTTAAATAGGCAGGGGCGTAGCCAACGTCAGTCAGAATCGGCAAACGACTGACCTAAATTGAGAAAACGATTTTTTTATTTATTCA
>JAUEKX010249574.1:0-10096 GCA_031834005.1 Dendronotus venustus
GCCAGAATGAAAAGTTTGAAAATTCTTGTTTTTTGCCTTTTTTCAAGAAGTCTTTACTTTTTTCTACTTAAGATTTTGAAGTTATTTAAAAGTAATAAGAAAGCATTACTTTTTCTGTACAAATATATATACATATATTAGTTTGTATAAACTTATTTCTGCATTATAGCTGTTTTTGTCTGTCTTTACCCCATACTTTTACATGTTTTTCGAAAAAACGCTAAAAACCGCAAAAATTGGGGTCTGTTCTAACATCTCGTGCTCTTTCATTTTTGGCGTCATCAACTTCAAACTTTGTCTCCTCGTAGAAAAAAGTTGACAGAATCCATTTTTAGTGCGAAATCTGGGGTCAAACCGCTCAAACACCCTCTATTTAACATGTTTTTACTTCAACAGCTCAGAAAAGAGTGAAGAAGTTGAATGGACATTGATTTCGGGGGCTTAAATTATTCCCCTATTATCTGGCTTTCATCCCTGAAAATTCCATTCCAAATAAATAAAAATTGAAGTAACCCTCGTTTTTGCTGTCTCACGGGTGGAATTTCCGATCAATTGCGGTTTTGCTTACATTGTCTCGCTTGCTCGGACGAGAATTCCAAGAAAATAATATTCCTGCGAAAGTAAGCGAGGCCAGTCTCCAAAAGCGTGAGGTTAGCGATTCAAATTCATTTGAAGATTGGGACTGAAATGGAAAACATTCAAAACTTATATACTGGTCACTGATTGGCCCAAGAATGGAATATATAATTAAAAAAAAAAAAAATGTTCTTGTTCTTGTAAATAATTTTTATTGTTATTTTATTATTAGTAATATAACCCCTAAGTTAAGTAAAAATAGGAAAGTGCCTAAAAATGGTCTTTTTCGTCAAAATTTAGGCAAAATTTGACCAAATTACCCATAAATTCTTTGGTTTTTGTTTTTTTATTTAAGTATAAGTAATTTTTGTTTTAATTCTTTCATAAAGTAAGTAATTTCCATTCATAATGCAACTCTGTGTCAACTGAAGTTGTTGAATAAATTTTTTCTGATTTTTTGGTCCATTATTTGGCCTTTTTTGGTCCTAAAGTCATATATTAATTTATTTTTTTTAATAATTTTTGCTAGATGTGTCTATATATATATCCAAAATATGTTTATAACTTAAAAAATAGCACTTACAGCATTTTTTAGTGTTAAATTCTGTAAAATTATGCTTTTTTCCCTAAAAAAAATGACTTTTAGACCTAAAATCTGCAATTTTGAAATATTTTCTCAATATTTTTTTTTTCTAATTTCAAAGTATATATAATTAATTATCTAGAAAGTAAAAACGTTTTACAGAATTTAAAAAACTTAAGTATAGCTAAAGTTATTTAAGTTTAATGTAGCATTGGTAGTGAAAAACCCTCAAAATGAGTTCATTTCACAATGATATTTAATTAAAGTTATGCCTTTAAGTTACCCCTGGTCGTATATACAAATAAAACAATTTACCAAAAAATTTGTTCTTTGCCAATGTGTTTGACATAGTTTAGTGCTTCTATTGGGGATGTCATTCACACTTGTTGTGGCTAACAAGCTTACATGTCAGTGTACCCAAACACTGATTATCTATAAATCATTTAAGACTGGTGTTACCATGAGTTTACCATATTTTTATTGCATACCTTATTTTGAACACGTGTAAGCAAACTTCTTTCCAAATCTGCAACTTTTTTATCCACCAACCTATAAAGCAAACTAAAATCTGTGATAGCAAAATACAGATTTTGTGATTGTGTGTAGAACAGTTATTATTTTGATATTAGATTAATTAATAATTAGATTGTGTTTGTACACATTGATCAGTTGACATCTGCTATTTGTAACACTACTTAATGGCCATCATGGTTTTGTTATTATAAATGAGTGTGTTTTATTATTGACTGAATTGTGAGTGTCTGTCATTTTAAAATTTCACATAAATCATAGAATTACATAAAAGTGTAATAATAAATTTGGTTTCATTGATTATGTTGTTTTGTGGTAATTTCTAAATCTTTGATTTTCCTAAATGTTCAAACTAATCTATTCTTTTTAATTGAAAACTGCCATCTGTATGAGGGAATAGATGTATATATATGAGGGAAGACTAAAATGTTTTAAATGGTGGTTGCAATGGTTTTTGCAGTAATTTTCCTATTATATAAATTTTTAACTAATTTGGAGTATTGACAAGAAGAGAGGAGGGTGGGCGGTTTAAAGGTCACCCTTGTTTTTTTCTTCATCAATAATGTGATTTTATTGGTTGAAATACATACCATGTGACTTTTCCGGAAATAGGAAAATTTTAATAGTTTCAGAAAAGTCTACTACATAATTTGATTTATTTATTTTAAGATTTGAAATACATAGGAACATCAATCAGCCATGAGCCAAGATATCAAAGTTTTCCTTGGTAAAGTGTGTTCAGAAGGACCATTGGCTAATGAATGGGTGAAGCTTGAGGAGCTCTATGAAAAAAAGTATGGATTATCTCAATTCATTATACCGCATCTAATTTTAATTAGCCATTTATTTATCCATTTTCGAAACTGCTCTTTCATTTAGCTAAAATGGAACCAATTTAAAACTTTTGATTTTAGAAATTTATTCTTTGAACCACAGGACCACTTTTGCGACTATTTCTACAATTAAGGTGTATTTTTTTATTTATTAAGGGGGTTTAAATTTAAATACATATATAATATATTAAATACCTTTGTATTCAAAAATAACCACTGAACACTTTATTTTTAAGGTTGTGGCATGAGCTTACCATTGAACTGTTAACATTTGTTAAAAATGATCATTTCAAACAAAATGGTGGTTTGATGGAGGTAGGATATCTATTTATAGTTCTACTAGAAAGTTTTACCACAAAATTTAGATTAATTTCATATCTTATTTTGAAATCTGAAATACAGACTTATTTAAAAAAATTATTATTGACATTCATTTTAGCTTTATGAAAAATTTCTTTCGAATTTTGAACAAAGGTATACTATGATTTATATACATTTTTATTTTTATAGATCATTATTTTGTATAATAATCACTTAATTTCACTTATTTAATCTCTAAATAATGCCTTTTTTTATTTTGCAGAATAAACCCTTTATCTTTCACTGAAATTATGCTTGATGTATCAAAGGAAATAACGGGTAATTTCTCCTTAAAATGTGTTATTTATTTACCAGCTTTTTTTTATAATATATTTGATATTTGAACACAATACCTACTCTTAGGTCTGGAATAGGAGCGGGGTGGGGGGTTGGAAATTTTTTTTTAACTACAGTATAAATAAATTTTATAGTACGTGTGTGTACACACTTTTATTAGTTAATAAAAAGAAAGGGACGAAAGCAGATGACGAAGAAAAATTGATTAGTTCGAAATATTTCCTTTTTTGTTCTTTTTTTTATCTAAAACTATTTTTGTCTTAATGTTTTTCTCAAAACCTAATTGCTGGGGGCTGGAATAAGAATGTCTAGGAGGAAAATTTTGAAAATTTTAATTGCTGGGGGGGGGGGGGGACGTCAATGTCTATTCCGGACTTAAGAGTATGTACTCTATTGTAACCACAAAGTAAATTCTATTTTCTTTTCTCTTTAGAATATGAAAAGGCTATTGAGATGTTTGATAAAGTCCAAGAAAAAGTAAATGATTATGTCACATTTAATTTTGATGGTTTTTTTAGTGGTTTCTGAAGTACTAATTCCGGTTGACCTTGATTAAAAAAGAAACAAAGAAATTCCTCGAAATTACCCAATTTTAAGGAACCAAAGGCTTCCGTACTCTGTCTTACCACCTATTTTCATTTTACAGATAAAAAGTTGTACAGAAGGAAAAGTATTATGTTTAACAGCGAGTGGGCTTCTCCATTTAAAAGCAAATAAAATGGAAGATGCAAAGGTTTGTAAATATGTTTCTTCTTTCGTTTCTGCTGTTTTGAGATTTGATAAACATTAAATAACAAGTGCAACAAACTTTTGAATTTCATCCTTATAATAAGAAAAACTTATTTCGTATGTATTGCAGTAAAACCATTTACTTAACAGATTCACTAAATAGTGATGGAGATATTTGATGTTCTTTTTCGCGAACAAAAAAAGACAGCTAAACATACAAGAAACTGACTAAAAAGTGGACACCTCTAATTACCAGACCAATCTTTATTCTTGTAATGATGCCTACAGCCTCATGATCATATTTCTTTCTTTTAGAAAGTTATAAAAGAAGCAGAAACACTCTTGAATACATTAGATGGTGTCACTACGGTCCACGCACGTTTCTACGATTTATCCAGTACACACAGTAAAGTATGTTATCACAACCTTTGTATTTCGAAGGAGAAGAGTTAAGTTCTAGTTCCTCCTCCACTTGTAGAATGTTTTTGTTTTATTTGGTTGATGTCTCTTCTGCATATTTTTATGCTTATCTTATCACAAATTCATGTGATAAATAACATACCTTACTGAATTCATTTCGCGATTTACGATCGAAGTTCGCGAAAATTTGTTCTGTGAAATTTGTTTTATCAATTTTGGAAATATAATATTTTTGTAATTTATTATTATTGAATAACAAAATTTATATAAAATATTTAAAAGCTATCGTTACGAAAATCTATTTTACAACATTTTTTGGACTACTATTAGTACTACTATTATCTTAAATCATAATATTTTCTTTTCTTTATAAATTTCGTTTAGATAATTGGTAACTATAATGAATTTTATAAGGATGCATTGAGGTACTTGGGATGTATCGATATTTCAGACCTAAAAGGTAAACATATATATTTCACGCTAACTGTATATAGTTTGGTAATAAAACAGATTGGGTGGAGATTTATAAAAAAAAATGCCAGAGTCTGTTTGTTTGTTGACTAAATATTTTCATAATGACAACGAAAGTTTTTCTGCTTATGATGAAGTAGTTATTACCGTTACATATACGTTATTTTATTTATATTTATTTATTTATTGTGATTACATTACATAGAAGCAGATCTTCAGCAGAGAGCATTCAATTTGTCGTTAGCAGCTTTATTAGGAAATGAAGTGTACAATTTTGGAGAATTGGTGAGTATATGTCCTTTTTTCCTTTACGGAAAGAGGTGAGATATTCTGAGGTGGGATATTCTTATTATTTTTTCTTATTTTCAGCCTCAAATACTTTTATCTATGATTCTTCCGCGACATATACACAATAGGATCTTTTTCTTTTTGTTTCTATTCCTTGTTTCATTCTCTTTTAGCTAGCACACGAAGTTTTAGAATATTTAAAGAATACAGAGCATGCATGGTTAATAGATGTCTTGTTTGCCTTCAATAGCGGTAAGTAAAAATAAGTTGGAAGATAAAAAAAGTTGTCGGAACTTCGTAACTTGACCGCTCGATTTCTTTAATTTAAAACCATGACATTTTCGATTTTTCTTACACCAGAAATTCTCTCTTATTAAATTGTCGAAACAATTTCGTTTAACAATGAGCCATTCTTTACTTTCAGGTAATATTCAACGCTTTCTTGACTTAAAAGCCAAATGGAATCAACAGGTGTGTATAATTAGCACATACACATAGCAATCACATACAAAAAGATTTTCTTTTTCAATTTTAAGTAGCTTTATGAATCCTGTCCTACTTTCCTTTTTTCTTTTTATCATTAGATTCTTTGTAACAACTTTATTTCCTAACTTTATTTCTTTAGCCGGATCTTGCTGCCAATGAAACAGCTTTGCTTCAAAAAATCACATTACTAAGTTTAATGGAGGTATGTGTTTTCTCTTTTACAGCATAAAATCTCTACAGATGACAAACTTGAAGGGAAGTTGGAAGACAAATGTTTGTTTGTATAAATTTGTTTGATATAAAACGGTGTCTTTTAAATTTATTAATTTCCTTTTTAGATAACTTTCTCTCGAAAATCTACCGATCGAAGCTTTTCATTCGACACAGTCGCCAAAGAAACGAGGTTACCAGTAAACGAGGTTAAATATTATTAAGTCTTAATAATAAGTCTTTCTGATAGTGCTTGTTATAAATATATATATATATTGCAAACTATCATAAGAAAAAGCAACTTTATTTTACAATCTGAAACAACTTGCCGTTTATTACCCAGTAATAAGATTTTTTTGTAAATTGAAGGAATTTTCTAATTTGGATAAATATTTTTCGGAAATTGCTAAGGGGGAAACCGGAAAAAAAGCAGTTTGTTAAACCAAAACGGCAGCAGCGCAATATTACTGCAAGTTTTACTGTATTTTTATTATAGGTTGAATTGCTGGTAATGAAAGCCTTATCACTTGGACTAATCAAAGGTATGAATTGATTTGAATACAATTTCTTAAGTGTACTTGGTAAATTAGAAAACCGAACTATAAATGTATTTTTGAGGTGACAAAAATTAGGATCGAGCTACGAATGATTTGGTCATTTTAGATATTTTGTAAGCTTGACGAACGAATTTTTTCTCGATGTAATTTTTTTTGAGTTAAAGTGTTTTGGCATTTTCTAAATCAATAACTAAAATTTGAAAAAAAACTGGCCGAACAGATGAGATTTTTACGAATTTAGGGCCGACAAAAATCGGTTAACTGATCACGTATTCTTCCTCTTCACAAAAGAAATGCGTTAGGCGTTTGTGTAATATTTGTTAACTCAACCAATATATGGCTAGACCTTGAATTAGGTTTACATTACCAATTCTTTGATGTAATATGTCATTGCATTAGGTAGGCGTAATTACTAAAAGTATTTCAATTAAAGAATTAGGTTACAATATTTTAAATATTTCGTTGAGACCAATATTTACAGATTAAAAAAAACTTGTGTGTTTTGCAGCTTATTTTGTGTAAATATTTGGTTCTTTGCGCTATGTTCGTTTTTTATTCATTTTTTTTGTTGTCATAGGAACGATTGATGAAGTTGAAAAGATGGTTCATGTAACTTGGGTTCAACCAAGAGTATTAGATAAAGAACAGGTAACCATAACAACGATCACATAGTTGTCAATATAATTCATGAATTTCGATAAAAACAAGTTTCAATGCTTTATTTTTTACTGATTGAATAAATTTCGGACAAATCAGCCATTTACATATATTCCCTACCCTCCTTGCTCCTTGAGCCAGACTTTTTCGAGAAATAAAACTTGTCGATTTTGTTACATTCAAGCTGAGATTTTTACTTTTTAGATTGGAAAGCTACGTGAATTGATCGGTTTATGGGGAGAGAAAGTGAAGAGCTCTGTTTCTTTGGTGGAAGAACAAGTCCCTGAACTCATGGTCAACTAAAAAAAACTATCAAACATTTCAATCTTTCAAAAAAGATCTAAACGAGGACCGATAAATTTTTCCAACTTTTACAGCATTAAAGATGCACGTGTAGTAAAGACATTTTTTTGTAGAAAATAATTACATGTTATTTAAATCGTTAATAAATACAAAATATGTTTTACATATACACAGACCGCATTTATTAGGATAATCTATATTGTTGTTTTTTTTGTGACTTTTCACAATTTTGGTGTAAAATAATCAAAGGATTGCCTCTCTCTTTTCCTCTGTTAATTTCCTTCGTACCCCGCGTTTAATATTCATGTTGAAGATGTACCAAGTGAACAACAAATTAAACAATGATGTAAGGGAGAAGATTTAATTGCAAAGGTCGTATTGGCCATGATGTTTTGTCAACGATTGTAGTTGGGATCCAACTCCCAGAAATATATTGTTAATTTGATAGCAAGAATTTCTTGTGATCTAAAGCTTCCTATTTACTCGACATAAATATTTCTAGTTAATAGTTCCATAATTCACTTTTTTCCACTGCAAAATATAACATAGTGAAGTCGTGAAAATCGTGTTATATAATTCAAGCATCGACAGTAATCGAAATGTCTCCATCATCAACAGCACAGTTTGAGTGAGTCATGATTGGTGATTCCATACTATTGCTGTCTAGACACGAATCGCATGTCAACAAACTTTCAACGTTTGATGAAAACTTTTTTTCTTTGCAGAAGTCTGTTGTTGGGATTTCGTGAACAGAAGACCTGCGTATTGTAAAACTTTCTGTTCGTCGTAGTGCGCTGCTGTCGTTTAACTTGGGTTCGAATTGTTCGGTCGATAATTTCCGCGAGCGTTGAGTTGTTAAGGAATGAGATCTAGCTATATGTGAGCCTCTTAGTGTTCCGTTCGGTGCTCCGTTCAGTGCTGGTGGTTTCCAGATTGTTCCTCCGGCTAAAAAAAAGATGATTTAAAAAAAATTTAAATTCGTTCTATATAATAATACAACAACAATAAATAAGAATTTAATTAATTTAAAAAATGAAATTGATGAAAACAGTTGATTTTTTCATGAAAAACATTTCGATCAGATACTTATCAAAATTCAGTATACAATAGTAAGTTTTAACCCATTAATAAACTCTATTAACAATAAATATAGGTAACTCTCATGAGATGAAATTGAAAACTGATTTAAATCAATGATTATCATAAAAATTAAGCAGAAATCTTTAATAATTGATTTTTGTGCTTTTTATACCGTGATAAAAAATTTTCAATGTTCAAGGTTTTCTTGATAATTTGACAATTGTAAGTGTTGTAGTACTTTTGCTTACCCACTGGCGATGATTTCTTTTCGATCGTGTAACAGGAGACACTTTTATTTTCTGCCCATGATAGTAAACCTCCATCTGCAGTAGCTAACTGTCTTCTTTTTTTCTGATGGCGACGTTTATTTGCTTGACATATGTGTATCATTTTGCTTCCTCTACTTCTTGTTTATCAAAGGTTTTTCTCCAATGAAATCTTGTGTCATATATAATCCTCTTTCGCGTGTCGCTGTCTTTTACTTCTCATGTAAATTCATAATCAATGTGCTTGAATAGAGTATTCATCAAATTAACCTCATCCGCTAAAAGTTGCTAACGTCGGCGTAAAACCATCAAAGTGAAGAGAGAAGAAATCTCATCAATATTTATAGGTTATTATTATTTTTCTAACTTTCTTTTTCCCCGCAACAAGCTATTTTTATCTTCCTCGTTTTTTTACTGCGGAGATTTCATTGATCTGCTTCAAATTGAACACACGAGAAGAATTCTGCGTTATTGATGATGAATTGATTCCAAGGGAGATGATTTTGCACACGTGATTTCTCGGGTTTTTTATAAGGAGATTGCTGTATACGCATACAGTATTTATTTTTCTCTGTAGGCTTTAATTCACTTTCAGTCAACCTACTTTTTTGTATCTTTTATATCTTCTCGATATTTTGATGATAAATCAAACTAACTTTTCGGACATCATCCCAAATCTCAGTAAGAAACTGAGAGAGTGTGACTTTATATAGAAGAGTTGACATTTTCGCCAGTGTTACGTACGCACGAGTTTCGAGAGGAAGAGGGAATAAGAATTGCCGTGATTTGCTAATAGTCCCCCAAGACCATATTTCCGATTGGGAAACGACAACAAAATACGTCACTTGAAATCCGTCTATTGAGACTTGTTAACTTGTGCTTATTATAATATCCGTTCAGCTGTTTTAGATATGCGAGATTATTTATCGAAAAGCTAATACCGGTTTTTTTTCTTCACTAAAACAATAACCAATATTACGGATCTGAAACGATATGTTATAAAATCGTTGTCAGATAGTACAATCCAATAAAACCTAGAGGATCTTCCTTCCGCCTCTTTTTCTTCAGATTCTTTAGACGTACAAACTTTTCGAATGGAGAAACTTTTCCACATTTCTAGTTTCATACGAGAAAAAGTTCGTGATCAATGATGTTAATCTAATATGAAGAAAAGTTCAATTGAAACTTTTAGAACGATAATATTTGAATCTACCAGCATTAAAAACCAAAATCTAGTTTTATCATTGTCCACGAAAGTTTCTGCAAGCGTATAGATCACATGAAGTCGCGAACTTGAGTCCTTTTTGTATTTTTATTAATTAACTCGGATATATAATCTGTACCAGAATATCGATCAAAATAACCAATAAAATAAAATTCGATTCAATTTTGTACAAATAAAAACATTTAATAGACATTTTGGGGGCTTAAAGTGTTTAGTTTAAAGCG
>JAUEKX010249685.1:0-13937 GCA_031834005.1 Dendronotus venustus
GACATTTCGTAGACATAGGCAAATTTAGTTTCTTTCAGTAGACAAAATTAAAACATGAATAACGCTCATTATTTTGCATTTTATATTGAAATTATAAGTTAGTTGAAGTTAATTTTACTTTCCTTTTTTATTTCAATAGTCATTTTCCAAAATTTAAAATTTTTTTTTTCTATTGTCTACCAAAAGACAACCTTATTTTTACCACAAATTAATGCTAACAGTTTCATTTTGTAGACAGTTTTCTGTCAACAAATAGTCCTTTTTTATGCAATATTCTTATAAGCACTTTTTTCATAAGAACTATGAAATCGAAAGTGAACTCCCAGTCACTTTTCTTATAAAACTCCCACTCAACTTCACTTTTCTTATAAGAACCCTGTTTCCATTCCATTTTCTTATAAGAAACCCACTCCCAGACACTTTTATTATAAGAAACCTACTCCCAGTCACTTTTATTATAAGAAACTTACTCCCAATCACTTTTCTTATAGGAAACCCACTCCCAGACACTTTTCTTATAAAAAACCTCTTCCCAGTGATTTTCGTATAAAAAAATCTAATCTCAATGATTTTTATCAAAATCCAAATTTTAAGGGATGACTAAAAACGTCTAAAACGTGTACATACTCAGTATATATTAAAGCAAATTACTACAAAATTTTAATTCATTGTATTTTGATGTGTGCTTTAATCGTGCATAATCTTTTAAGGATTCGTGCGCGTACTGTGGACTTTTTTCGGAAAATAGCTGTCCTTTTACAATATTTTTGAATAGTCAAAAGATTTGGCAAGAAAAAATTCGCCATTATCAGCTGGTAAAAGACGTTTTCCACATTTACCCTGCCATATTTCAACCATTTTTGGTAACATTGGTCTGAGATATAACTGAAAATAATAAAATCTTTTTGTCTATAGTATCGTTTCTCATCCGGTATCTGCCATAATGATACTATATAAAAATTCACGCTATTTTATATAAGCATAACTGTTATAAGTATACCAGGGCCAAAATCGTGTTATTATTAAGAGTACTCTAAGTGTCATCATTCGCCTCGTGATGGCAAACAGTGTGTCCATGCTCAGGTTTTTGCTGAAAATCATCTTACTATTATGTGGGAAGAAGTCTTTCTCCATTGGAAATTCTGGTTGTTACTGTGTTTATGGAGAGAGAGTTATTAATAATGGTAATACTTTGATTTAGGAAACGCTATTTGTAATTCAAAACAAAGGAGACCTACATACTCGTCATAACATTGCTTCAAAATTGTTATTACTGTTATCAGGAGACATTGAGCAATGTCCAGGACCCTCACATGGAGTTTTTAATAAGAAAGATTTTCCATATTTCATCAAATCATTTGTGCAATCAGAAGAAAGAAAGACTGTTTTTTCTGAAACGCTTTTCACAAAATTATCCCAACAGCTCAAGAGCTTGTAAAAATATCCGGGGGTACATATTTGAACGAAAAAATCTTTTAGAAAACAAAGGAGGCGGAGCAAAAGTTTACTTAAGGGATGAGGTTGAATACATCAGAAGAAAAGATCTGGAAAATGTCAACATAATTTTGGTTAGAAGGAATTTGGTTAGAAATTTAACAATCTAACGCAAAAAGCTTTGTTGTAGGAACTGTGTATCGACCCCTAGTTTCAAGCAAACATTTAAGCAAATCGTTTAAAGAAAGTTTGAAAGATACACTTTCAAAAATAAATATAGAGGGGAAAGAAATGTATTATCATAGTAGTCCTGTAGAATTTTGAGACGAACTAGAAAAAATTTATATAAAGATGTATTATATATCACTGGAAAGAGAATTTTTTAGGCTTTTCAATGGTGTATGGTGTCACTTTATTAACTTTGGGCAAAAATTTTTATCGCCATTTAGTTTTAGGAGGGTGAAAACCACAGATCGGGAAATTTGAATAAGCATGATTTTAAATTTTTGTTTATATCTGAGTATTGAGGTACACTACAATCTTCAAATTTGGTATATGGTTAGAATATATTAAAAGGTGCCAAGAGAAAACAAAAAAAACAACGGTTGCTATGGAAACTTGCCGACGTCATCAAAAAAACGTTAAAATCGATTTAAAAAAAAGCATCTTAAAAGTGTCAAAATCTTCGTCAAGATCATCTTCTCTACAGTCATCGTCTATTTTAGTGTTACTACACAGTGTACCATGACACTCCTTGGAACAGTACAATTTAACCCTGCTTTTCGACAGGTACACCGGTTATTATCATAAGACCCTTTACAACCGCATCGAATTATTTGTAATAGATCTTGCGGTCCTGCCTTTTCATCGGTCATCATTGGTACAAATGATTGTTCTTTTAGCTGCCAACCCCAATTCAAGGGCATGTAATCGGAATTCTTTAATTCTCTCCAAACTTTTACTTGGTGTTATACTCTTAAACTGTAGTAAAATGCTGCTCTTGGGGATGGTGGGAGGGGAGAAGGATCAATATTTGAGCGATCGGACATAACCATCTGTTTCATTTGTGGCAAGCTATCGGATGACGAATGAAGCAGCTCAAAGAATCGAATGCACACATTCCCAATTTCTTGAGGTAACTGATCAACGTAGAAATTAGCAGCAATTGACTTTAGGAGAGCTGAAGTGCATTCCAAAACCTTGAAATTGGTCTCCAATTTCTTTGAGAGTGCTTTTCACGAATGTCTCTTCGTTTGTATAGTTCGAAAAGAAGTTGTTTCAATTTGACGGGCAGGAGTAATCGTTTCTGATTTCAACTGTTTGTGACATCTTCCCAGCTCGTTTTTGATGTGTTGCGTCTTTAGTTGATAAAGCATATCCGTCAAAAACAATAGTATCGATTCCAAGATGCGTGAGGAATACCTCTGGAAAATTATTTCGAACGTTTCGTCTTTTTTCCAGTCACAGCACCACAATAATGCACCCCCGACAGCAATACGTACTGTCTGTGATACATCAATAGGACGTACGCCTTCCATCAAAAATCTTTAAGCTTTGACTTCTGAGCATAGCACATAATTCCATCCTTAAACATTGACACTGGATAAGGCGATAACTCGTAGCTAAAGTAGCTGACAATTTCATTCTCTGGTTTTCTTTCTACAAGTACAATCAGGCGGAGGAATAGAGTTAGCGGATCTATAGTAACTCTGTCAATACCAACATTGACACTGGCGTATAGACTTTGTAAAGTGGAGATTTGCTTGCTTCTTTTGAGCGAACAATTCGCAAATATTTGACCGTCCATTTCTCTTTGGATGGCAGCTCCTATGTCGTCCGCTTTCTCACAAGTTGGTTCACATCAAACGTTGGTTCAGATCAATCAAACCAGAATCAAACTAGAATCAAGCGAAACAAGCTGATTGCCGACAGTAAACCGATTGTGCAACTGGAACCATGCCTGAATAAAGCAAAAACATAATTATTAAAGACAACTTCACTATTAAACTAAGTGATATATTTGCATGTAGAATATTTTTCAACTTGTGATCAGAAATTGAGTACAGTACAGATGAACAAAATGTTTCAACATACCAGAATTTTTTCGAAATCTTCGTAATCTCGCTTTACTCTCCCAGAAAACAATTCTTTTTGTTGACAGGATGATTTTTACGTTGACATCATTAAATTCATTGTTTCTGTAACTTCTGCACATAGTTTTCGTCCATACATGCGTGACATTTTCTGTTATCCCCTTTCCTATAACTCCAGATCTTCCGTTTAACGATTTCATCAAGATCTGTTCAATGGATAAATCGGTCCAGATCCCTGCCCAGTTCTTCGTTGTTCGTCTCACTGTATGGTTACCTCGTAGGAAGTCATTGAATATTTCTGAATGGTGTCTTTCTAATTCTGACAAAGATAGAAGGTACAGTCGACAGGTCTTCGCATAATTGTTGTGTCTAGTAGCGGCAAAAAGATTTAACATGGATTTTGCAGCCAATACGTGCAAATTCCAATCATTTGTTCTCTGCTCGTATGAACTCTTGAACAACGTAGATGTATTTAATGTAGCTCAACCAAAGGCTGCTGTGCGTGATGACTGCGATAACTGGTTATTTTTTGTCTCCATCCAAGTTGTTAACTTTCTAGCGAGCTCCTAACACTCAAATTTTGACGGGTCATCCGATTCGTAGTACATCTGTAAAGTCGATCTTCAGGGCCCAATATACCCAAGAACTCTTCCAACACCAGCGATTAAACAGCAGAAGCACAAAGAAGATGACCTCGGACATCACGTAAATATGCCTTTCCTGTAAACATGTGACCAACTGTAACATCACATACACAGTCTCAAGGACGTTTCTTAAACCACTCCCTTCCATGAGGTTTCCAATTGAACCTTGTGGCCTGTGTTATCAGCAACGAATTGTAGGAAGGATGATGTTCCTTCAGGGCATATTATCTTTTCAGACACATTGTGTTTTAAAACATTCTTCCTGTATCGTATGACGTGAATTTCGAAGAAAGATATTCAATGAGTTACAAAAAGAAAGAAACCAAGAATTTGACTAAATCTTCTTAAACATATAAAATAAGCACACTAAGGCCTTTCAGACTAGCGTCATCATCAGAGTGTGTCTAAAAACACACTGTGGTGATGACTCTAAATACTTGGTTTCTCTCTTTTTGCATCCAGCCTCTTTATAGTATTTAAGTATTTTGTACTAGTTTTACCAATATATACAATGAGTTACAGACATATATTGAGATAATGTGTGCAATTGTATGAAAAGCAAAAAAACGGCTCACCTCGTCATAACTGACAGCAAATCCTAAGTTAGATAATACAGTATTCAACCATTTAGAGCCTATACGCTTATCAGTGAAAATTGCCAGTCCAAACTGAAGCGGCATTATTGTTCTTGGTCTTGTTGCAGCAACAAGAGCCTGAGATATAGACATTTGCTTGATCGGTGAGCGAACAAGCTCATCTATAAAGACTGCCAATAGATTGGGGATTTGATTATTTGCCATTGCTATCATCCATTGAAGGATATGTTCTTGTTTCCAGTTCGTGGTTTTTTATTTCACCCTATATCAAAGCTGCAGCTGTCTTAATTATCACTTTCAGCGTCTACATCTGATTTACGATCTTTATACCATTTTTCACAGATAATCTCAGCAGTTCTATCAAGCAATATTATATTGCTTTTACCCTCTCTAGTGACAAGCTGCATAGATTTATTATACTTTTCCTTTAACTTTGCCATTATTCGCGAAAATTTGGAATAAGCGCCCGTTTCTTAAAATTGGAGGGGATTGGTGCATATTCGAGGGTGGGCCCTTGACGAAGATTTTGTCACTTTTTAGATACCTTTTTAAAATCGATTTTTAACGCTTTTTGATGACGTCAGCAAGTTTCCATAGCAACCGTTGTTTTAATTTTTTCTCTTAGTACCTTTTAATATATTCTAACCATATACCAAATTTGAAGATTGTGGTGTACCTCAATACTCAGATATAAACAAATATTGAAAATCCATGCTTATTTAATTTTCCCGATTTGCTAAAACTAAAAAGCGATAAAAAATTTTGCCCAAAGTTAAAAAAGTGACACCTTACACCATTAAAAAGCTTAAAAAATTCTCTTTCCAGTGATATATAATACATCTTTAAATAAATTTTTTCTAGGTCGACTCAAATTTTCATGAAATTCTACAGGACTATAGGTGATATGAACATTAACTACCTTGACGATAACCACCATAATGACTTTAAAGAATTGAGCGACCTCTTGGGATTCAAACAATTGATCAGCTAACAGAAGAGAACAACAAATGTCAGCGAGACATTAATTGATATTATCTTATCTAACCGCCTATATGGTATGGCTAACCGACTATCTTTTCTATCGTTCTCAACAAGTGTCATACTGTGGGACAATTTCATCTCCTCAGTCAATATCATGTGGTGTACCGCAAGGATCCATCCTAGGAACTCTCCTTTTCATAACCTATTTCAACGATACTGTGAAATCGATCACACAGTTAAAGGTTTTAATGTATGTGGATGATACTGTCATTTTCTACTCTCACAAAGACGTTAAGGTAATTGAAGAAAACCTTAATCTTGATTTCAACTCTCTTTGCGATTGATTGTATCAAAACAAGTTAATTGTAAATTACACAAAAAGATAGACTGAACTGATAATTTTTGGAACACAAAAGAAACTCGGTGAAAAATCAGTAATGATCAGTCAAGATGGAAACACCGTCAACTCAACAGTATCCTACAATTGGTTACAAACCTTGGTATCAAGTTAACACCATCCTTAAACATGACAACTCATATCAAGGATAACATCAAAAAGGCCTCTGCAAGAGTTCGCCTTCGACAGAAAAGCCACTACTTTATGTATAAGGAAATTTTTGAACTTTTATATCAAACACTGGTTCTACCTCTGTTCACGTATTGTTCTTTAAATATATGGTGCTACCCCTCCCTAACTACCTGAAGGATCGTATTGTACAAATTGAAAGTCCTGCCAAGCGTATAATTGGTTGTCAAGTTTTCTACCTGTTAAAATGTTTTAAAAGAATATGCTCATTTGTCCACAGGTGTGTTCACAAAAATAATCTATGGGGCGTCTTCGATGATTATTTTAAATTTAAAACAGCTTCAATAAACAGGAGAAATATTGGGAAAATTTCTTATTATTCCAAGAATTAGATTAGAAGCTGCTAGAGCTTCTTTTAGGTTTCAGGGAGTAAAACTTTTCAATTCTCTCCCAATAAAGGCTAGGACGGAAAACGAAAAATGTTTTTAGGACACTCACTTTTATTTTATCTACGCTTTCATTTTTCATTTAGTAGTTTCATCTATTTCTTCTATTAATTATCATATGCACAAACAAAAACAGTCTATTTAAGAACTTCCAACGCTTTTATCTTGTTAGTTCTTAAATGGTATGTTTTTGTTTCATTTGATTCCTATTCTCTTCGTTATTTTATTGGTTTTGCGTTCATTAGAGATCACCTTAGTTTTACTTCAATCACTTAGGGTTACGAGTCACTCCCATATCGATTTTGGGTTCAAGTACGTCATATGACCTTACATACCCACCCACTCACTCTCGATAACGATTTATATATAAATCTAAATTACTTAATAATTTATTTATTCAATTTATAGATAATTTATTTTGTTTTTATAATATTTTAACAGGACTACCCTGATAACAGTGTATATATTTTTACTACTGAGGTTGAAGAACTAAAGATCCCACTGAAGATAAAAAAAATTGTCAAAGTAAGCGGGATCGAACTAGGAACAGTGATCAAGAACATCAACAGCATCAACAGAACGAGAATGGTGAGCCCTCGATCATTTTGCAAAAAGATAGAGCGCAAACTGTCAACAACAACAACGTCCATACATTATAGATGAAATTATACAACAAGTACAAAACGAGAACGAAAGCGCAAATAACGACGATAATGTCAATAAAAACCTGGGGAAAAGAAAAAAAAACAACTAGAAAAGGCTTTGGGAATGGTAAACGAAGTTGAAGTTGAAGACGTTACACAGCTAACCGAAATATCTGACGTCACTCAACTGAACTACCTCATATACGCGTCAGCGATCACTGCAATCAAAATTGGGAATTAGATTAAGACATTTTCTGTCTGTATGTTTATATGTGTGTATCAATTTTAAATATTTTTTATAGTTACTAGGTGCTTTATATGTACGAGGCGTACCCTTTATTTATATTTTAAACGGAAAACCTCAAAGTGTACAAAATATAATTTAAAGGAAAGAAAATAATAATAACAACAATAGTAATAATAATAATAAAAATAAAGAGCAAAACTTGCCCAGGTAAATGACGTCACCCTTTAGAATGAATAAACAATCAAAGCCCTTGACCTCCGCGACCAATACAAATACCTCGGAATGCTGCAATCTAACGAGATCGACAAGAAAGAAATGAAAAGAAGATTCCAAAATGAATATTTCGCGAGGACCAAAAAAATCTTAAAGCAATCAACACCTATGCAATCCCATCAATCTCGTACGGCTTCCAAGTTTTAGATTGGTCCGTGACAGAACTGGATCAGCTGGACCTACAAACAAGAAACATCTTGCAAAAGCATCACATATTCCACAATGGCAGCGATGTCAATAGACTCTACATCCCACGGAAAGAAGGAGGAAGAGGTCTTCTAAATATCAAAGACCTCTACAAAAACCAAACCATCATGTACAGTCAATACCTTAAACACACCAGTGAAACTTTCATGATAATGGTATCAACCTCACAAACCGAGCGCGGATCAAAGTCTATCCATCAAAAATCAGACAATTACTCAAACGAACTAGGTATCCAAGATCAAGAAACAAATCAACTGACCAAACTTCAACTTAAAACACGAGTAAAGACCAACAGTATAAAAAACAGAATCAACATCTTTAAAAATAAACCTATGCACAGACAATTCTTCGACACACTCGATTAACCACACATCGATAAAAAATCTTCTCTGTCCTGGTTAAAATCGTCAACTTTAAAAAGAACAACCGAAGCAACAATATCTGGAATTCAAGAAAATGCGATCACCACAAAATACGCAATGAAACACATCCACAAGACATCAAATGATGACAAATGCGGAGCTTGTATAGGCCCATGCCGGAGACAATCCATCACATCATCTCAGGATGTCTAGTCCTAGCACCAACGAAGTATACCAAAAGACATGACAACATCTGCTGCTACATTCACCACCTCCTAGCCGAAAAATACAACATGTTGCAAGAAAAAGTAAAATGGTACCAATACGATCCGGACGCACTTCTTGAAAATGAAAACGCAAAAATGCTATGGAACTTTCCAGTGCAAACTGACAGAAGAATAAACCACAACAAACCAGACATCCTAGTCCTAGAGAAGAAAACGCGAAAAATCAAAATAATCGACATCGCCTTACCCCTCGACAACAACATCGCGAGGAAAAGAAACGAAAAAATCAACAATTATGCTGACCTGGCCATTGAAATAAACAATTGTGGAACGCCAGAAATGTGACTACGGTGCCAATTGTCATTGGAGCGCTTTTATTAATAATAATAATAAATGAGATACAAAAAATTGATCTCTTAGGAACGGCTAATATTTCTAGATATTTTTTCTCAACTGATTTTTGAGTTTCCCCAAGCCCTAAAAAACACGCAATATTAGCAAAACCTTCTATAAATCCTGAGCAATTCTCGTTATTAGATTAGATTTCATAGTATTAACATTTTTTCAAAATTTTCAGTTTACCAAGCTTTGGTTTTCGTCGCGAAACGATAGATTTTTCAAAGATGTTAGGATCTGCAATACAAGCTCTGCTGTAACTCCATCCATTCATTTGAAAAGTACATCGTATGAACAACTGTTTCTTCATTTAGGACTAATCACAGAAATTTTTTTTTCTTTTTTTGAAGCTAAAACCCTCTTAATTTTTTTTAAGGATACAATTCTTTTCCGCATTTTTCCTTTCTGTTTAAGAAATTTTATTTATTTTTACCCGACATTCGTTGTCCAAAAGCGTACCTAATCTATTTATTTAGAAGGGAAACTTTTGTAAATAGTGTTATATGGAAAGAATTTAAATAATAATAATAATAATAATAATAATAATAATAATAATACGAGGGTTTTCCTTTGTGCTCCTAAAAAAATTATCAAAACATATTGTCTTTATTTCTTATACGAAAAATGGGTGTGTAATAGGTATCTTTTATAATGAATGATAAGAAGATGTGTTTTTATCATGTAAGTGGAAAATTGGAGAAAAAAAGAAAAAGATCTTTTTCTATGTTAACGACTATACCGATGAACAAATTGATCAGATGAACTTTTGTTTTATACAGGTTTATAACTATATTTATTTTTCATACTAAATTATTAAGTTAGAAGCAAAGTTCTGTTTCATTTAAATATACTATTGTTTTCAATATCTGCTATGTTAGCATTCTCTTTGTATTAATTAAACTCTCTTTATCAGTATATGCCGTATTTTTAATTTTGAGAATATATATGATAGCAATTTTGACGGTAATCCAGACTACTAAGACGGAGAAAGTTTTTTGTCAAACGATAATCAAAACGGTAATTGCTTGACTATTATTAATACATAACAATAATGCTTGCCGATTGAAAAGATCAAGGTTTTTTAAAATAAAATTAAACTGAAATGAAAAGACTTGGATGATAGCAAGATATTAAGTTCTTTATAACAAACTTTACAACCTGGAAAAAAACAAAAACAAAACAAAAATTTCAGTCCTATCATAGAAACAAAAATCTCTCTATCTGTTACCAATGTAACAAAAGGAGTAACAAAACCAGTGACAAAGAAAGTATTAGAGATTAGAATCTCTAGACCTACTAGATAATTTAATTGCAGCATTTCATTCATGTACCTGAAATTTCTTCTCGAAAGCGAGCATTCGCAAAATTTCAAAATTTATTCCTCCAGGTATTCAACTATAAATTAAATCAACCTGCTATTCTATTAAAATATAATAATAACAGGGTAATATTAACAGGGTATATTTGAGTGTCTATTTTCTCAAATTTAGTAATCATGATAAAAATTATCTTTTCACTTTCAGAATCTGGCAACGGAACTTGAAAATTGTTTACACTTCTTCAGAAGAAATCCACGTTTTTAAAGAAAAATTGACATTTTAAGGTTGCCATAAATAAGACATCCTGAAATGTTTGACTAATTTGGATTCCCTACATGATAAAAAGTAGGTGTGCCAAGTCACAAAAACAAAAACAAAACAAAACTAAAAAATACTGTTCGATGAATTTACTAATATAATGAACTGAATTATAATGTTTTAAATTTAGAATAACGATGCGAAAGCTAATGGTGGTGCTAGCGATCCAATGATACAATTTCACTCACTAAAAAAAAAATCATTCTTAATTATCTAAGTGTTGATGGTAACGTACTATGTCAGGAACAAATTGCTCATGACGACTTTTCATTAAAACAGTATTACAAGGTCAACATACGCCTCAACAATAATTCATGTAACACTATGAACAAAACCCTACATTGATGACTTTCAATGGTTTTGATTATAATTTATCGTCTATCACAAATGGTTTTGAAGTTATATAGGTGTGTTAGACAAGTAAGAAAAGGTATGCGGCTCACCTAACCAAATTCATTTCTTGCACCCGCTGATTGTATCTACATAAATATTTTTTTCGTTCGTTGTTTAATTTCGTCCTGAGTGTATAAGTAGAAAACTGGATGCTATTTTTTTGCAAAAACTCTTTCATTGTTTTATTTTCTAAAATAGAATGAAATTGTAAAGTTTATTAAACTAGTTGAATTATTACTATTATTTACGAATATTTATCCAGGAGTGCTTCTTCAGTACTAAATAGACTGTTGTCAATGCGAGTCCTGCCTTCGCAGCAAAAGGTTATTTTATTTCCCTGGCCAGAAGGTTAAGAGTTCAGTGCTTCAACCACTCATCCACAACTCCTAATTGGCAACCATAATACAGCCACTATCTATATTATATAAAAAAGAAATTTTACAACTGTACCTGGCCACACTTTGCTTTCCCCTCTGATGAAGCTTCCAAATTCCTTAATCAAGTATTTTTGTTTCCTTGGAGTCCATCGACAATAAGCTCGAGCTAAACAACAAACGTAAAACGTATAAATATTTCCGAATATTTTTAGCTTGTATTTGCTTTTAAAAAAATAAAATTTCAGTAATGTTTCTTGAGGCCATTCTTAAGAGAACGTGTATAGAGAATATAAACAAGAAAGAATCAACAAAACAAAGCCAAAGGAGTGTTTGTATTGCAATACTATTTTTTTTTTTTTTTTTTAAGTGCGCATCAAGTTTTATTTTTGCAAAATAAACTGTTTTAATATTTACTTGGTATGCTTCACAAAAACAAGCAAACAAAACAATAGCAGACGCTTAAACCAAACTAATTTTTACTTCAGATTTTATGTATATTCTGAAATCATTTGGTCCAGTCTCTAATATTGAGTACTTTCCAAAATTGTAGTACTTAAAGAAGTAATACCTTTTTTATCTTCAGGCGTAGACAAAGAGGAATCTTCATTTTCACCGCTGGAGGAAGAATCTTCATTTTCACCGCTGGAGGAAGAATCTTCGTCTGTTACTGCCGAGGAGTACGAAGAGTAATCTGAAAAAAATAAAACACCAACTTTCTACAGCACATAATAATATGATTAGTTTACATCCAAGTCAATTTATAGGGTAGATGAAGGATCTAATAAGATTTTACTCAAGGCGATGTTTGTGCTGTTAACAATGCTCAATAATTATATAAAACGAATAATTCTTAAATTCATGTAGCTGAAGAACAAACATAGAATTTAAAATCATAAAAGTAGCTGAATAAATAAATCATACGAAATTACATCGGTATTTGTTTGTTCCTGTAATACGTTAACTGTATAGGAAAGTTACCTGTAAAATGTTTGTTCTTGATATATAAATATGTCAAAAATATTATAAAACTTGAAAAAAATCTTTATACAAATTCATATACATTTCTATAAAGAATTGAAAGTGTTATTTAATACTATTAGCATAGGTTTATTTATAACATTTGTTATATATATAAACATGTTTCAATTTTATATTTCTATATTTGTACATAGAGTTTCGCATAAAATACATACGAATTTTTGAGAAGTCTTTCGTAAATCAATATAGAACCAAAAAAATGCAAACATACCTGGATTAGCTTTGGAACGTATCGGCGACACTAAAAGGATTAATAAAAATTTTATTAATCAATTTTGTAATACATTTTTTATCTTTTTCTAAAATCCCACCCATTTTAATAACATTAACATCTTAAAAAATCTTTTAAACAATATCTCGTATTTTCTTGAATGATAAAAAAAAATATGGCTGATTTTCTCTCTTACGTGATATTAGTCTTTGCTTTGATTTTTTTGGTTGTTCTATAAAATTGAAACAATGTTTATCAATATATAGACAATACTAGCCAAAATAAAAAATTAATTTGGAATACATTAAACAGAATATTTATGGAATTTAACATATAAAAAATAAGTGACATAAAGTTAGACATACTTTCTATATAACATTTATATATTCTCTCAATGTCACTCACATGAAAATACAAAACTTGAAAAAAAATTATAACTAACTTAAAAACATATATATATAACATATAAAAGTAAGCATACTTTGAACTTTTTCGGAATGTATTGATGGCACTGAAATAAAATAGAACTGATAATAGAACATATCGTGACAGTAAGTTTCCCTGCAAGGATATGAAGAGTAATACGTTGCCATATATTACCCAAATATTCAAGAATAAATGGAGGCTAGAGAATCACATACAATTAATTTCATATTTATGTAAGTCCTTTAACGACAAAATTTAGAGGAACATACGTTTTTAACTATCACAACGCATACCACGGTGCATACCTTTCTTTGCTGTAACATAATTTTCAGTAAAACCAACAAAAAAAAAATACCTGGCCGTTTTCCGCTTTTAAATGATCTCAATTGTCTTTGGCTTGATTTTTCTGGTCGGTCTAGAAAATTAGATAATATACTGTCAAAATAGGATGGCATTAATTATATTAATTATTTAACCAAGATATTGCCATGAAAAAGGTTTACATTAAATTATCAAAATGAAAGCTTTTTTGTTAGAAGTGATTAACAAATACTACTTGTTGCTATGTTTACAACATAGTACATATTAACCAAATTACAACATATTTTTCGTTGGTTCAATTTTTGAGCGATTATTTCACATGTCCAACATCATTCTGAATGGTCATTTAAAAATCGAATTTTTTGAAACACAATAGTTCTCTGTTAAACAATATAAAGCAAAAGTTAGATGGGAAAATCTTATTACTCTTATTATCAAGAAATACACAAGAATAACTG
>JAUEKX010249686.1:0-10096 GCA_031834005.1 Dendronotus venustus
CTCATAACACAGAGAACATTACATCAATAACTGGAACTAACAGATACGGGGTATTAAAACTAAAATTACATCATATTATTAGGTTCCACCTCTTTTCTTTGCTTTGGTTGCTGGGGGTGGCATCTTGTCCCCCACTTTCTGTCTTATGGTATCCTTCCTTTCATCAACTCTTTGATTTTTGGATGTGTGGATAATATTCTATGTTATCTATGTATGTACTTGGTTTATCTATATTTGTGTTTTTTAATGATCAATGAAATTTACTTCTTCTCAATGTGCTTTCTTCGCACAAACAATCTACTTCTGTTTCTTATCTTTTTGCTGAAACTAACAACTTACTTTTCTGGCACTGATATGACCCTTGGAGGTCGAAGTACTATTAAACGTCAAGTGAACAAACAATATTACCTACGTACATCATTTACTTCAGCATTAATTACTAATACTAATAGAGTTGCTTTTGTTATTATTATTATTACCCGGTAATCATTGTTCATTTTAAGTCAATATTTTGAATCGACGCATTTATTGTTTTTTTTAATGGCTTTTAAATACAACTAGTTGTCTTTGTAATACAGAATTTTCTAAATCATATTATGAAAATGTGATTGTTTTGAGATGTCCCTGTTTATGTATTTCAAATAATAAATTTTATGATAAGATTATAATTATAACTTTTCTTAAAATTGATTTTGACCAGTTTACCAGATTTCACTGCTCTTTAAATCTGCCTTTGATGTTTTGTTTTTTATTCTGTCATTTGTGTACTTCGTGTTGATTCAAGGCAGCAGCTCCTTATATTGGGTGGGGCTATAGAAAACTTGCCGAACTTGATGGGCTGATAAAATTCATTCGGTTCAAGTTTATGAAATCATATTTATTATTCATTAGCCAAATATAGAAATAAAATGGCATTACAATAGCGTGAATGGTTGTGGAGATACATTTCTTTGAAAAGGATCCTTTAAATAATGGAATAGCATAGGTAACTTAACACTTAAAGGACCAAGTGAGTTATGTAACCGCAATCTTACTAACCCATTGGTCACTGTATTAGCCCTCCCAATCTTGCAAGCTTTCGGGGCGAGTGTTTCTATGTACTATTGCTTCTGTATTGGTTTTGATTTGCGAGTACGTACGTACGTATACAAGTATGATAAACTTAAATATTAAATGATTCTTTGTATGTTGTTACATATTACTTTTAAAAATAATATTATTTACCAAAAATGGCCAATTCCATATTATGTATCAGATGAAGCAGTTCCAAAAATAAATCATTTATCTAAAACTTAATGAATCTTTGTGAATTTGATGAATAAGTGTCTTTTGGCTTGTTTGGTCTCAATCCCTGTTGCGAGGACAAAGCAATGCATGATGATATGCATGCTGATCAATGATGAAACAATTTTTTTTTTGTTAAACTGTGTCAGGGGTTGATGAGATATAAATATCAAGATCCAACGTACGTGTATATAGCTCTCAGGAAAGACAACTACAGCAATTTTCCTCTCTCCCCTGATACAGCACGGTTTTAGACATTTACCTTTGAAATTCAAAGAACAGTTCTTTATGTTGCCTACCAATGTTTTGGAATAAGTGGCGCCATTCATACCATGCAGGCAAGGACCTCAAAATATACCTACACCTGGTTGCGAAATGCTGAGCATCGAGAAGTCCCAAGTATGATAAATCCTGATTGGAACACTCAGTCAGCGGTATGTGCTTGGGAAAGGCATCTTTACACATCTCTTCTCACTACACCCAGAAAAATGACACGCAAGTGGGTTGGGGAGGAGATCTGCGATAGACTGGGTCCTGTCCAGCAAGTGGCTTCTGTGGCATCGGCAGCCTAGAGTTTTCTCATCCTTTCGGAGACAGATGTAAAATTCGGAGATCCCCCTGGCGTTGTCTTTGTCCGAAAAATTGTATATGCGCCTAACAGGCTGCATGTTTCGTCTGATGTATTATATGTTTCGCCGGGGATAAATGTGGCATTGTGAAGCACTTAGAGCAGAGTGATGACCGTGGATAAGCGCTAAATAAATGATCTCGTTATTTTCTGTCACATGTTTGCTTCAAACTATAGAAACTGATAAACTCCGGCCCTAATGGCCCCTATGAACTTACTACTACTCTATACACATGTCATACAATAATAGGTATGAAGTCTACAATAAAACTTGATGCCTATCCAAACCAATGCAAAAAGAGAACACACCAGGGGTGTAAATGGCAAATATCTAAAAAAATCTGAATCCAGTCGCATCTCGATACAAATAGTAATGCGGAAACAAATACTAACGGCTCTTCAGTCCAGTTGGATAGCAAAATAAAAGTCTGAAATCAGATAAAAACGGATGGATTTACAAGCCTGACACACACACACATACAAACAAACAAAAATAGCTTGGAAAAAGGAAGCCACTTTACTAGTTAAGGCTGTTTCATTTTTATTTACGAATGGTTTGATCAAATTCTTGTAAGCAAAATGCTTTGGAATAAAATCAAATAACTTCAATAATGAGTCTCAAATCACAAAATAAACATTCTTCATTGAACTTTTTATTCTTAAGGTTACTGATTCAGATTCAGATTTTGTTTATTGTAGGCCTTTAGGCCAATTCAAACAAATACATATTAAAATTGATCAATTAATACACATCTGAATAGATGAAAAGTAACAATAGAAATAATAATAATGATACTGGTACTATGAAAATACCAAAAAAAGAAAATACAGACTTAACACTTACTAGTTTTATCAATGACATATGGAAAATACGGCTCTCTCATACATATCATTTCTACTAATGAGAGAGAAGGTAAAGCACTCGAGTGGTAAGAGATAATCATTATGCTTGTTTGTTTGTTTGAAGTTTTACGGCACTTCAACATCAAAGGGTCAGTCATATCACCACAAAAAAGTAAGTTGATACTTGCAGTTAAAAGATAAGAAATAGAAGTAGTTTGTGAAGAGAGCACATTGAGAACAAGTCAGTACATATCATAATCATAGAACATCAGTGACATCATATTTAACATATACAAATATAAAATGAACCAATTATATAAATAAATAAAATAAAATAAAGTTAGATATATATATATATATATATAGAATATCATCAACATCATACTAACGCATCCTTAATGAAATGTTGTCTCGCATTTTAATGTGGAAATGAGAGGACCTGACAAGGCCTAGATATATCACGTATGTCATGGGTGTAGTGTTCTTTCACCATCAAATGTGGCATTTTCATTTCCCACTTATTCGAAGTTGAGACATACAAAATTAAGAAAGCTTGTAATACTAATACATAATCCTTTTGCTTAAACTATAACTACAGAGAAAATAAATTATTTATGGATCAAATGTAGAGCCGGGAACACTAATGGCTTGAATATATGCTTAACTTTCTTTAGTGGTTTGATATTTGCTTGTGAGCTTTGTCTGGTTGTGAGAAGAAAAAAATATTGACATATTTTATAGGTCATACAGTGCTTGGAAAAAGATAAAAGACAGCTTCTGCTAAAAGTTTGTTTGTTTGGGGTTTCTTTGTCGAGTTTTACGGCTCTTCGACCTCTTGGATTCAGCTAAAAGTAAGGAACACACGAGTAGATCCTATCACTAAATAACATTTAAAAGAGAAAATAATGTGATAAATTCACATTGAAGAAGATATTCAGCAGTGCGGATTACAGGAATGAAAATGAAAATAAAGTGAGCACAATAAATCAGTCTTGATATTTATAACAACAATTTTTAAAACATGCCATGCAACATAATACTTCTAATTATAATCTAAGCACTGCTTGAAACCTGTTAAAACCAAATGATTTTGTAAAAATAAAGAAGTTTGATGATAATGTCAAAGAAAAACATTGCTATCACTGAAACAGTCTGAATTGATTGCAAGACACATCACTCATTCGTTAGTCTTTCCATTTAAACCAATGAAATGAAAGTATGAGAACTCGATTCAATAAATACATATTTGCAAACGAATCCAAACAGATCAAATAAATAACACTATAACTATAACAGCTTTTTAAATAACAGTTCATCATAAATGTTTTGGGTAATCTTGTTTTAATTTTTTTTTTTACAAAAGTTATGATAATATACATAATACTAATACATGGATGAAAGATAACATGCATAATGTTAGCAGGCCAGACTGAGATTTTATGGGTTTTCTTTTCTGTAATGGTTCAGATTGATAAATAAAAAAGTATATAAATGGCAAAATATACTGGAAGACACTATACAAACTAGGTGGTTTAAGTGTTACGAGTTATAGAAAAGTCATTTTACATACAAGTTATAAATGAGATGGCTTCTTGATTCTTATATATTAAGGTACACATGCTTGCACAACACAAATATCAACATATTAGATATATCACTCTGAGCTAAGCCATAACAATGCTCATTTTCGACTTAGTATTCACCTCAATTAATTCTAATTAAAAAAGAGATTTAGAAATTCAGGATTGAGATCACCAAGTGCTTCATTAATAAAACAAACACACCTTAAATTCCCTCTCAACAAACTTGAAAGGCATGGTTTGAAGCATTTTTCAATCTAAAATTAATTCCATTTAAACTGTTTTGTTTCATGAAATACCTTCATCTCCAGGCCTCCAAAAAAAAAAAGAAATTCATAAATCTTCTCGCTGGAATTTTACATCATCAAGCAGTTTTTCAATATTGTTATAAATACTATCGAAAAAAGTATCGGTTTCCCCCTGTTCCTTATCTATCTTCGCCAAACTGCTGTATTGAGAGGAGAGGGATTGCAAAGTTGGACGCAGAGAAAAGAGCTCCTGTTTACACGTTTCCTTGAGAATCATCATGGCTGTGATAACCTTCTCTGTGCTGTCATGTCCTGAGTGTTGATGCAGTAGAGAAGAAAGATGAGTACACCATCCAGATGTTTGCAAGGCTTCTCGTATCTGTACTCTAGAAGATGGACCAGAAACCAACAATACGATGATGATAACAACAAAGTTTTTAAATATTTCAACAGGCATTAATAACAGTTACTCGGGCTGTTGTGACATGAGTTGAGATGATCATATAATAACTTTCCCAATTGTCAAAATAGAAAACATTGAGATCACAATATATTAATTTCAAACAAACAAATCATTTGGTTTATTTAGTATTAGATATTGGTACCGTACAAAGAAATGTTATATAAATATTCTTAAATACTATATTGCTGATTAAGCAATTCTGGTAGATTAATTATATTGCCAGTGATGGCCGACACATCATCATGTTTAAGCACCGGCGTAAGTTTTGTTATCCTTTGCCTTAACACCACTTTCAAAGTGTCGGCACCCAGCTCTGTGCTCAGTCTTAAATGGTGAATGAGGTAGATGCCCCAATACCCACCTTCGACAAAACACAGAACTGAGAAATGATATGGATCAAGAACTACGGCAAGCACCAGATCAGCCTTCTGTACATCAGAGTAAGTGGTAAACCATTTATTGATGGTCTTTCAATAAGGAGAAAAAGTTCCAAACTTTAACTTTTAGCAACTTCAAAAATTATAGCTTACTCTGAATATTGTTGGAATTTCTCTTTCTTGTAATTGTCACTTTCATCAAAGTCAGCAGAAATGTAGTCCTAAAAACAAAAGATGTTAAGATAAATGTTTCTATTTATTACGAATCAGTCTTGCATAAACAAACAGGGAGAAACATAATGTAAGAGCCAAGTAATAAGGAGTACAGATGCTGAGATTTCCAAAGCTCAATCAAACTACTTTATGAGGAAATTAATTGTGTATAGATAGATAGAGCATATGGTTAATAAAAGACTAATGGTGATTTTGATGCAATTTTCATTTTAGTTGTCATGATAAAGGTGGTTGTCTTGAAATTTATTAGATATAGTCAAGTTGTACTTAGTTGAGGAAAATAAATATTGCTATCTTTACTAATAAAAGAATAATGACAAATTGAATCTTTTGACCAAAGGCAAGAAAATTATTTATTTTCAAGATACTGAGTGATGATAAAAAGAGCATCTGAGATCGCTTACTTTTTCTTGCACCAGATCAGTCAGTAGGGTGATGATTTTAACCTTCAGCTGCTCATCGTCACATTTTGAAAATAGGTCAGCAACCGCAGACAATCCCCCTAGCTTCAGGAATTGTTTCTGTGCATGTGGAAACTGACGTAGCATTGTGGACAGAGCAAACAAAGACCTCTTTTTGACATCAGATGAGGTATCCACCACGATCAATCGTAAAAGATGCTGCATCACTCCATTCTCCATAGCATTGATCTGCACTTGAGCATTGCTGAAAGATATGAATGAAATAATAGATAAAAATATCATTACTTTGATTAAACAAGATATTTATAACATTGCTGCAATATTATTGTATCTAATCAAACCATTAATTTGAATAATGCATTTATCTTTCAATGTGGTAAAGATAATCTTCCGCATAGAATTATTGCCCCATTAGTAGGATTCTTGTTTGAAAATAAGAAAATCAAGAACAAAATCGTATTTCCCTACCTTTTGTTTTTGTTTCAAGTTGCGTGAAAAAATAAAACATTAACTCTTCTTAATAACAATCAGATAATAAAGAAGATTAGCTTTTTTTCATGCTTGTGAAAAATTGCTTGGCCACATTAATAATAGTATAGGACAGAAATGTGGGGAATATTTGAGTTTATAAATAGAATGAGGTGGTTCAAACGTCATCTTCAAGGACATGATAATATTTCACACCATTTTTTATGGGCACCAAATTAAATGTTCACAATATCGTACAAATTGAATTACTATTTACTTCCTAGCCACCTCAAGAAGTCAAGGCCTTGGGGTTTGTTTTATAGCTTTTCCATTTGTCCCACATTCTGTCCATTATTATAGGAATAACGTATAAAATAACAACATCAGTTACAAGTATATCAACAATCTGCACTATGCTCACCTTTGAAGAGATGCACCTAACACCAGAGCCGCCTTAGTTCTAATATCTGACTCAGTGCTGTTCATTAATGCTAGGATAACTTGCATACCATCCAGGTCACAAAAAAGCCTTGCATTGTCAAACTGATGATGTCAAAAAAGGAAGAAAATAATTCAAATCGTAAAGAAATAATCAAACAAGCGAAAAGAAATATAGAAATTTTCATACTTTTAAGTCAAATAACAATTTTTTTTAAAGACAACAAATTTAGCATGTGAAGGCTGAGATAGATGAAAGCCTGGGTCAAAGATAAAAAACCCACACACAATTCACTTAATTCGGTCGTTAACAGAGACAGAAACATGACAACAAAATAACGGGATTGTACATACATAATGTGTATAAGTGTAAAACAAATTATTTTCATTGAATTGTTACTTCATTACGATAATTCAGTACCAATAGCGAATATGACTAAGTGTCCTTCAGGACCAATAGTCATATCCTTTAAAAAATGGCTAAACGAATACCTGATGGACATAGTATTCCATGTCAATAAGATGTGTCTTCATCTCTTCTGTGTCAATGTTTTTGTCTTTGAGTTTGTTCATTAGCCAAGTTACAATTTCAGCTTCTGTTTTTATTGACATCTTCATTTGTTTCAGAACTGCCTGCAGTTCATCATAGCTGCGGAGTTTATTCCCTTCTGAATCTTTTGGCTGAAAAAAATTTTTTTTAAGTATTATAATTCGGGCTATGGTGAGAAGATTTATACAAAACAGCAGCTACTCAGAATTGTTTCCTAACAAAAAACATTCGAAGCAGACAACTAAAAGAGATGAAATATTCGTTTTATCATATTACAGACCTGTAAATGACCCAACACAAAATTGTCTGAAAATTGTCCACACTTTGGGTAAAGGACTATTATAATAGATGACTTCCAATCAATACTGCAAAAACAAAACAAAATTCAAGCAGTTCCTTAAATTGAAGATTTACAGGTCTGATATTACTAAGCTTGATAAAGAATGTTCATTGAGAAAAACAAACAAAATCACTGTGATCGTACCTTTTAATCTAGACTCACAATTGGTCAATATTATGGTGGATGGGTGGGTAAATAATAGATTGATATCCAATATCAAAAATAGCAAAACCATTTGGTTACCACAGGAAAATGATGAAACTTATGCTAATGTGTGATGGAAACTAAACTAAATGATAACATTTTCAAACTCAGTACCTCAGTTTTTGGTTCATCAGCCTCATCAATTTTGAAATCTTGCAATGCTTTCTTCAGTTCTTCTCTTGTAAACCTTTTTTTCTCTGTGTTTATGATGCCTGATGAAAGCATGTATTATTATTCAGCATTTTGGAATTCATTCCACAGAAATTTGAAGAAAAAAATCTTTAACAAAAATAAATAGAACCAATGATAAACAGAACAAAAAGCAGAGGCAAGAGCAAAATTGATAAAGAATACCAGATCAATAGAACTTGTTGGCCGGGGGGATAGCAATCGATCCTGGACAAAAGTTCCAATATGATTTATGTTTCAACTATCAACTATTACTGCATGATAATAATCAAGCAGGTCTGCAGTTTCTCCAGGCATTTAACAATCAACTCCTTGAATATCAACCACTTTGAAAGCTGCTGATCTAGGAGAAGGAAAAGGCCTTGTGATTTTCATCATAGAAGATAGAAGGCCATGAAAGCACATCTAGAAAGAAAGGCACAGTCAAAGTCAAAGGTGGAATTGTTAAGCCAGACGTTACATCTAGATACATATCATATTGCACTTATGTCTTGATGCAACTTTTTAATGTTTTAATATTTAATATACCGTATCTTATACATTAAAACACTTAATATTTAAGATCATATACCATTGCTGGAATAAAAGATTTTTATTTACCCATTTTTTCTCCTGCATCCCATTGGTTAGTCTTTTTTTCACCAGGTTTATTTAGCAGTTTGGCTTCCTTCTCTCCAGTCTGAAAATTCATCCGTACATGTAGCCCAGCTGGAATCTTTTGCCCTGTTGAGATTTTCAGGACAAATAAGGTAAAAAATTCATTCCAATGATAAATATCTATCTATCATTATATAATATTTTTGGCACAGTAGGCTGACCACCTGCTTGCCGTAGTTCCTGATCCATAGCATTTCCCAATTCTGTATTCAAAGGTGGTTATTGGGGCATCTACTTCATTCACCATTTAATACTGAGCATGGAGCTGGGTGCCGAGACACTGCGAAAGCGGTAAAAGTAATATTTTTGGATACAGCATGAGTAAATTTTTCCAAATTTGGGAAGGGATTGATCAATAATAAACTGTAGTTTACATAATGATAAAAAGTAACACCATGATTTAAATTTTGATTTAAGCTGGATGATATATAATGCAAAGGAAAACCAAACAAAGTCTCTTTTAACTTTTTAACTTTAAGGCATTTCTTAAAAGCCGAAAAGTCTAATTAGATATTAGTGGAGATCATAATCAAAATAATCAAATACCTTCTTTTACTGTTTTCCACTCTGATGTTGGTTCAAACATGCCAAGTGATTCATCTTCCACAATCACCTCGTTATTTGTCTCCTCATTGGTTACAATGCCATCATCTGAAGAGGATGAAAGAATGTACACTTTAATTAACCGACAGAAGAAATGAAATGGAAAAGGAGGTGATACTCAAACATTATCAATCCACCAGTCTTTTTTTCCAAGTTGATTGATTACTTAGCTGGAACAAATATTGTCATATTTATCAATACTAACATTAACATATTTTGCTCTAATGCTGATTGCTTGGGAGACCAGAGTTAATCATGTTATTCTGAACCTTTGCAGTGCTGAATGATGTGCTCTGTATTTTGGTAAGCACTTTGGTGATTTCCCCAGTTAAAAAGTAATTGTACATATATAGGCCTAATAAGTGGCATATTTAGACCTAACAACAAATGTATGTTAGTTCAAACCATGACAAGATAGTGATAAGAGTTAAATTAACTGGATACCCCCTTTCCTCAGATAAATCACAGGCATATTTCCTTTTTTCATTTGATGGAGTGGAGAGAGAGAGAGAGAGAGAGAGAGAGAGAGAGAGAGAGAGAGAGAGAGAGAGAGAGAGAGAGAGAGAGA
>JAUEKX010249797.1:0-10094 GCA_031834005.1 Dendronotus venustus
TAATAATAATAATAATAATAATAATAATAACAGTAGCCATTTTAAAAGTATGGTTCAGAAAGTGTTGGAAGCAAAACTCTTACAAAAAGAATTTAAGGAAGGAATAACGTAAAATTCCTCTCTGAATCGCATATTAAATCAAATTTAAGTTGGGAGCTTATGTAAGATAGGAAATATTTTGATAGGTTTAACTTCTTTAGACGAATGTGTATTCAGAATGGCTGTTTGGTAAGTTTGTGGATTTCGATTTCGTAGAAAGTATTGTTACAGGGTAAGGATCAGCATTCGCCGTTGTTAGCAAGAACTGGTCCAGAATGCACCAATCATCTCCGGAGGAGAATAAAAAAAGTAGTTATTAAATAAACCTTAAGATTCTTTATTTCTAGAGCTAGATATGTATAGCACTCTAGATCCCGCAGTGATAATATGCATCCCTCCCCCATCTATCAGACTTTTCGTTTTCCATTCCATTTTTGGGTAGCACATTGTAGGGACAGTGTATATCCAAATATAATTAACGCAAATTATGGGTATTATTAGCTTTCTTCATGATCGGTCATTGAGTTTTTTGAAATTTCAATTTCAAATTTCAATTTCAATTTCTCACCAATCGGATGGGGAAAACAGTGAAATTTGATACTGTTTGTGAGGCAATTTAGATAGATTTCCATTCGAATGAAACAACCTGCTCAGAAGCACTAGTGGTTTGAAGATATTACGACAAGCAGTATCCTAGGCAACCGTAGGTTACCACATTAACAAAAAAGAATTATATTTTTACTTTTAGAATGTCAAGAAAAAGAGCTTTATGGAATGGAATTTGAAAACACCCCCGATAATAAAACCTATTCCAGCGAACACGTCTTTCGTTCAGAGAATGACATAACTAACGATAGAGGTACTCATTCATAAAATTATAAGGGATTCCCTACCTTGTGCTTAGTTTTCTAGTTTTGTTGCCATGAAAACCAGAGTTTGCCAATTTACTTTCCAATAGCATTGACTTTTATTCACTCTGTTATCTCGGCTATTAAGTAAAAGAACTAAAAAAAAAAGAGTATAGTCTTTTGTTTTAAAGAAATTACAATAATTGTTGGACGAAATTCAATTAAATTCCAACGAAAAAAGGGATAAACAAATTACAAAAGAAACTGTGATGTAAGATTACAGCCATGAAGATTGAGATTATTGAGAGAAAACGATAAGGGTAATTTTTCCAGAGAAACAAATAGCTGTTCTCAACCGGCACACGACGTCGGAACATCAGAACATTTGACGTTTTGACGTCGTAACAACGTCCGAATGACGTCGTTCTAACATCGTGTGCCAGTTGGGTCTCTGGTCCTACAATGTGCGTTTCATTTTTATTAATAGTGGTACTTAAAAATTCACTTTTTATGCTTTTTGTGCTGTGTGCATGTATCCTCACAAAAAGTAAAGAAAATTTTATCGAAGTTTTTTGGTCGATCTGACCCAGCTGGCATACGACGTTAGAACGACGTCATTTGTATGTTGGTTACAACGTAAAAACGTAAAAACCACGTTGTAACAACATCTTTCTGACATCTTGTGCCGATTGGGAATGGTTAAACACCTGTAAATGACAATTACTATGTAAAAGAATAGATGGACAGTGGATCATCCACCTCCATATGTTTTTAGAGGCATGCATTACTTGCAGTCTAAAAGAAAGCATCCTTCCATGTTTTATTAATAAGAAGAAAGGTATGTCTAAGTTGACGATTTGCACCCTTTGTTAATGTTTATCTTTTTTTTTGTAGTATTATGTTTCTATGCTCACAATTACCTGCGAGGTTTGCATGGTGTACCTCCCTTTAAATGGCATTACAAGTTGGCCTCCGGTTCAATAGAATGGGCTGCAAAACTAGCTCGGGAAAGAAGGATTTCGCACGACACGGCCGGAGCTCCCCGTTTTACGGAAAACATCCAGGCTTTTCATAATACAGATTCGAGTTGTGGAGTGCTTCATGCAATACGAACATGGTAAGCCAAAAAATAAAAAACTTTCCCTTTTCGTCGAAAACTGCACATTTTTATATTTGCTTTTACGGAACCTCGTAAATTCGGGGACAAAATGATTCCTTAACTTTATTTATAACACTTTGAATGTCCTTTAATTACTTTGAAATTCTTGGACGACCTAGAAAGACTTTTGGCTATCCAAGAAATCTGTGCATGTTCTATACATACTTTTGGACCTCCTAGAAAAACTGTTGCAATGTCCAAGAAATCTTTCCAAGGAATCGATGGACGTTCAAAGTTCAAATAAAGTTAAATTTGATAAGGTCTTTCGAGTCATGAGATGGTGGTTACATAATTTTTCTTCTATCATCTTTCATTTTTGGGTTATTATATACCCAGAATTTGATAGTGCTCCGACAGAGGCGTACCTGGAGTAACTGTAGAAAACACATGGGAAGGAGAGTGAAAAACAATTATCGTCGAATGTTATTCAACAGATTATTATCTTTTTGGTCTCCTCCATAACGTGTTTCCCGACTCTCAGAGTATTCTTTAAACAACACTATTACGTGTTATCGTATTTATACTATGCATATGGTACAAGTCGAGTCCACCCATTCTTTTAGTACAAAAGTCTCTTAATTTCGTTTGAACAAAAGAGGCACATTTTTGTTTCGATTATTCGTTCTTCAAACTCGTTTAAGAGACTTTACTGTGAAAACTTTACTTAACCTCGATCAGGCATGTGAACAACCTCATAGTACATAAAAACACGTGTTTATGCATATAAATTAAAAGTGAAATTATTAAAATGTGTGTAGATAAGGTGAATACAAGAGAGAACATTATTTTATTTTGCTATCAATTTCCAATTTAAGCTGATTCTTTTGTAGCAAACCAAACAAAACAAAAAGTAAATCAAAATAAAACACATACTGCAAAAACTTTAAAATCGTATGGAAAACCTTTTGGTAACTTTCAAAAAAGATTTCAATTTCAGCAGAAAAAAATTGTCATAAGTACTCCCTTTAGAAGATCAAAATGGAAATTCTAATACCTTGACAGCCAGAGATTTGGCAGTTTTTTTTATGACACTTTTCCCGGACGTTATTAACTTAACTGAAATTTTTAAATCAATAAATCGCAAATTTGATATTAAAGCATATATTTCGTAATTTGGATTAATGAGCACTTTGACAGTGGGGAGGAGACAGAAAGTTATGAATCTTTTATCAGTTGATCCCAAACCAGTTGATCCCAAACTTCACGAACGATGGTGCAAGAGGCGTGCAAACAAAATCGTTTTATTATCGTTGTATATCAACATGGAATAATTTGCCGCGTCCAGTCGTAAATTCTCTAACTGTCAACATATTCAAGAAACGAATAGACGAAGCGTGGATGAACCATCCATTAAGATACGGATAATAGAAATATTGTAAAAATTACCGATTCGTAGAGGCCAGTACTGACCTGAGAATTGTATTTCTGTATAGTTATTAATTGATTATATTTATAGAAATATTAAAAAAAAATTTAAAAGATTTTGCCATTCCCAAAGGTGAGCTGCACGTGTTTCCGTAACTATTTTCTGGTAGGTATGAGACAATCAAGTTGTATAATTTCAACAACCCCAAAAAGCCGGATCCGAATGAAGAAAGCTTTTACTCCATTATGTTCATCAAGATGTTGTGGGATGACGGCGTTCGGGTCGGTTGCGGTGTCGCTCGAAATCCAGAAACGAATCAGATCTATGTAGTCAGTAGGTACGGCCCAACGATTCTGGACAAAAGCTCCAAAAATCTGAAGACTCATATCAAACCACCGTTGGCAAACCTTCATGATAAAAAATGTAAGAGCAGCGCATTAGTGATTTTGATAGAAACAAAAAGAATAACATAAAGAAAAAACGAATCTAACTAAATTTTAGTCTTTAAGACTCGAAAACCAGTTGAACTCATATAATTCGAACTCCTGTAATTCAAAACATCGTTTAAATTGAACAGAGTTTTCGGTCCCTTCAGAGTTCACTAATAAACACTGGAACTCCTATGGTTCGAAAAAATACTCTGAGACCACTAAAGTGATTCGAGTTGCGTGAGTTCAACTATATTACAACTTTGAACAATCTTCTTTCTGTTATAACGAAAACATTCTACACTTGTTTTATGAGAACCAAGTTTATAAAAACGTTGAGGCTGAGATTTTGCCTAAAAAGAACATACTCAACCTGAAAGTTTATATAATAAATAAAACAAAGTAACATAGTACGAAAATTTAGTTCACAATTGCTTTTTTTAGCAATTGTTTTAGCAATGGCGATTTTCCTGAGTGTTGGCTTTTATTTGGCTATCGAATAAAGAATCATGCAAAACATTCGTTTCCAGTATCAAAAGTTCCTATTGTGTGATTTTTAGTGGAAGAGCACTTGATAAGAACATTTGAGACTGAAAATAAGCAAAAAGATAAAAAATACAAGAACATCCCAGTCATAAGCGCTGAAAAACGTTTCATTTTAGTTGATAGCTCAAAGATGTATATACCAACAATTGAAGAAATGGCAAAAAATGTACCTAAGGTGTTCCAAAGCGTGGTGAAAGGATTAAAATGTGAACACAAAAAGGTATTTTTTTTTAGCTTTGTGGTGTTTTCTTGATCACTTTATTCTACGTTAGTATAACAGAGCTCATAAAAATTAACAAAAACCAACAAGAATACACAAAGCAAAAGGCATGACTATCAGTTTAGCTTTGAAGACAATTAGATGTTGATTACATGAGACGGGTTGACTCAATTGCCAAGCTGACCCGAGTTGAGAAAACGGGTTGGCTCGCCTTGCCCAGTTGACACGGGACAATTCTAACTGTATATTCTATTTCAGAGGAACAATTTGGACAAAGCAAAAGATGATTTGATAACATATTATTAACAAAACATATGTGTGCAGCGTAAAGACAGAGCGAAAGAAGAGAAGAGATCAGAATCTGGTCAAATACGAGGCAATTATTCCGGACGTGTTTGGCCACAGTATTTGATTGGTTACCTGAAAGATAATTTGCGGGTGCGAAAGAACATCAATTACGTAAACGGTGGGAGATTAAAAATTGGTCAACACTTACGTCAAGTAGCAAACGTTAGAAACTGACGCTAACAGGCAGTGTTTTTCTACCAGGAATGTTTCATTAAAAAATTATTGTTAAATACAGGCAATACAGAGTTCCTTTGCCAAGAAGTTAGAACGACGTTATTTGGACGTTACTACGATGTCAAAACGTAAAAAGAACTGATTAATGACGAGGCAGGAACCCAACCGGCACAAGACGTCAGAACGGCGTCGTTACAACGTCCATGTGACGTCCATATGACGTCCTGTAACGGCTGGGATTTTGACTAATTTAGTGTCGGACGAAATAATTGATCATGTCACATATTACAACAGTTTCAGTAAGCCTAAGACATTTAAAAGCCTTCTTTAAACTGTTTGAAAGGAGGCAATAGACCATGAAATTGTAGAACAGTTTAAGTCCAATGACTTTCCAGTAAAACATACCAGTGAGAGTGCGTTAAACTTCAGTGAAGGAGAACTAGACACCAATTATCTCAAGGTTTCTTTCAAGGTTGACTACTTTATTTACTCTCCTCCGGAGATGGTATATGTTTAACGCACTCTGGATCTGCCTCTGGCATTGACCATTATAGTGCACTTTTTAAATGCGCGATCTGGTTGCTAAGGGTAAAAAATCTTTAGCAAAAAGAAAACTTGAGTACGGTTCAAACTATAATATTTAAAATGTTATTCAAATATTGTCTATTTACATAATGACCTTTATAAAAATAAAAAGCTTAAAACTTTTTCTTAAAAGTAATTTTTAAGCGATGAACATTGGAATTGGCTTCATGTCTAGGAGACTTTTCACGTTTTTCTTATCTCAAATTGATTATATGGAAATTGCAGGTAGGTGCATTTGTTAAATAGGCAGGTGATTACGTTTATAGCCAAGACAAGAAAACTAAATACTTAACACAAGTTTAGACTTTTTGATCATTTATGGTGTATTATATTCTTACTTGAATGTGTGGTTTTTAGTAGCCTATTGTACTTCGCGATTTTTTTTCCAAAGAAAATGTCTTATTTTTAAACTACTAAACTTTTGAAAATGTTTTATTGCCGGCTTACTGTTTGCAGCAAAATCCTGTAGTCATAATCCCATAATCCCAATTTGTCCCCTCTTAAAAGAGTGCCGTCCTCCTGTAGAATATTTGGAGTTTGAATCCAATTTGAAAATGTTTGAAAATAAACATCGATGATTGTAGGCCCACATGAAAGAGAATTATTAAATTTCGCTTCCAAAGGGCGGTGAACAGTTAAAGTGAATCTTCTAATAAACGCCCCTCTAGTAAACGCCCCTACACAATTGCCCTCGCCAATAAAGTTTTTATGGAGAATCAATTTTCAAAACGATTAGAATTTCTATGCAAGGATCAAGTAAAAATTTAATTTTGCAAAATGTTTATAAAAATTCCTAATTTTCTAAATGGAATCCATTCGAAACACGAAAACTAACAGTTTCAAGAAGAATGAAAACACACCAGCATATATTGCTACATTATCGTATTGAGCATTGTAAACTTGTAGTTTATTACTTTCAAGGTTTACATAATGCCACATTTGATATAAGAAAACAATATTGGCGACTTAAAACTGATGAATTAGAATTCATAGTTGTTTGATATTTTAAAATAAAATAATGCTGCTCACATTGAGTATAAGTACAATTCGACAAATTCGTTTACGCTGTATCTTGTGTAACTCTATGCTCTGTACGTACATACATGTAAAAAAGTAAAGATGGCGTCTTCGTTACAATTTCTTTGAAGTTGGAAAATTTGTAACTTTGATGATATTTATGAATGTTGGGTCTGGTAATAGAATAAAGGTCAGTTTAGTCAACAAGACTCTAATAGTAATGAAAATTGTTTCCTTGAGGAACGGAAAGGAAGAAATTAAGTGGATCTAGAGTGTGTCAAAAATCTCCGAAAGAGATTCGAAAAGTAATTTTTCTTTTAAAAAATTAAAATAAATAGATTTTCTAGTTCTCCTTCACAGACGTCTGACACACTTTACATCTTACATCCTACATCCTCTGCGTATGTATTTTCTAACTCTTTTTTGACATTTCACGAACGATTGAGTCACCAACAAAGCTTTAGAAATAAACAATTTCAAATTTATAGATTTCCGCAAAATATGTTAATTTGCTCACGAAATCGTGTAAGTTTTTTGGCAATATGGTAATATTCATTTCATTCAATATTTTATAAACACAATTAATTTTAAAATAAGGAAAAAGACTAGTTACATTCTCAAGTGCAATTGTAAATCAGTTTAAAAAAGTCTGGTAATTAATGGTGTTTGTGCTCGAGCCTCGCCAAAATTAATGACATTTCCGGCACTCATTTCGATTTACCTACCATTTTGAAAATAACACACACACAGACAAACATTTTAAGGCAAATTTACGTGTTTTCTTACACGGCTTACATAGCTTGCACCTGAAAAAGAAACTAACACAAAAGCAGGATGTCTTTTATAAACTTGCTAAAATTTTCAACTGCAATTGTAAAACATTTTTTTTTTTAATTTTATATTTATTAGATATCGATTTTGTTTTTGGCTGATTATTTACCATAACTAATTTTCTTTAGCAATAACATGAAGTTTATTTTGTTATTGTTCCTGGTACAACTGACGTTTTCGCATATCATAAAAGAACATCACCATCAAGTTCATCATAGATTACCTGCGAACAGTACTATTCACGCCAGGAATGATAATGCAGTGAAAAGAGAGATTGACGGTTGTCCGTAAGTGTATGCTCACGAAAAAAAATTATTTTTTGAGAAATATTCATTTGCAGTAGTCTCTCTATAACTCGAACATCCACGGATAATTAGAAATCGTTCGAGTTATAGAGTGTTCGAGTTATAGAGTGTTCGAGTAATAGAGATTTTTTGGAATTTATTTTGTAAAATTATAGCCAATGTGTGCCTAATTATGTGCATTGAAGATTACAGGCGAAGAGATTTCTACCTTTTTTTACTCTTTTTTATCCATTTTGAAGTGTCCGCTTTCAAATTTCTTGTATATTTTGTCTTTAACTTTTTACCCTGTTTCTATTTTAGGGTAATTCCAGGTACCCCGAAAAGGACAGTAACTTTCTTATATGCAGTTCCTTTCTCTATTTCTTTTAGTGCCTTGTATTTAATTTTGCAACGTTTTGTCCCAGCAACGGGCGCCATGATTGTCTAATTTCAAAAAAATAAACAAATGTTTACCTTTTGCTTGAAATCCCGTCCAAATAAGATTAAAATCATTTAAGTCCCCTAAGGCATGTAAAAACTGCACATTCAAATTTTTTAAGACTCCACATACGTCCATATAGTCAAAACAAAACAAAGAACAGCCCTGTTGAATAAAGGACTAGATACATGTCAAAAGGTTCGAGTTATAGAGAGGAAATACTCTATTGTACAAAAATAATTATTCGAGTTTATGAGATTTTCGAGTTAAGAAGGTTCGAGTAATAGAGAGTAGTTCGTGAGAGTTTATTAGCAAATTTCCACCGTGCCAGTGAAATTGTTCGAGTTAAAGAAGTGTTCGAGTAATAGAGGTTCGAGCAATGTAGAATCCACTGTATTCATGAATGCAAGGCATTGGAGATCGTGCTCGAAATCATCGGACTACTCCTACTACAATTACGCGCGAAATTCTTGGATTTTTAATAACCAAGCAACTGATGCACGAAAGTTAATCACGAATTAAGAAAAATAAGAATCACACATCAACAAAAGAACGAATTTTTGTGATTGTAAATAAAAATTTGGATCTGTATGATCTCTTTACACTTTTTTCGTATGATCTTTTTACACAGTGAACAATCAGATGTTATCAAAACCAAAGATGTGCAAGACGCTCTTTGGGCGTCGAAACACGCCTACTTTGAGGGTAGCATACGGGTAGGCGAAATCGTACCTGGTACCAATTTCCGGGTGACTCTCGTGAAGGAAGCTAAGTTATTCGACGATGGCACCGGATTCCGTGTGTACTTGGCCGAAGAAGGTCTGACAACGATCGTGGCGTATCGTGGCACCGACTCGTAAGTAGCTAAAGCCCGAGCCTATTTGATAATGGCTATGCCATTGGTTGATTGACGCAAAACTCGTTAAAATTAATCGAAATCGATCTCAAAATCTCATTAATATTAATGACGCTCAAGCTTGAGCCTCGTCAAAATTAGTGACATTTCCGGCGCTCATTTCGATTTCTTTCGTAACTTTATCTACCATTTTGAAAATAACACACACACACAGATCAACATACGCTGTTATATAATAGATGGATTTCAAATACATCTTTTAAAGAAATATTTTGCAAAGAAAAAATGAACCAAGTAAAATTGCTTGCTATTTTAAAGCAAATTCATGTATTTTCTTACATGGCGTTAATTCTTGCATCTGAAAAAGAAGAACGAAAAAAACACCAAATCCGAGGGTTATTGTCTATATTAATAAAAACCTGGAATTATACTTCGTTGTTTATTCTTGTTTCGCAGATGTGATTGGTATAGCGGAAAGCTTGTTCTTATTATTAAAAGTTTAATAATAAGATTTCTTTAACTCAAGATTGGAACCATCTCTTGAAGGTTATATAAGGATCGTGTTGTTTTAATGATTATTAAATAACAATTTATTCGTTAATAATAAATATATTATATCATGCTTATACATTTCCAGAACAAAACAACTAATTCGCCAAGGCATTGCAACGCTTAAAGATATGGATGGTACCGAATGGTCTATCCTTGGCAAGCAAGTCAAAGTAAACGAAATCTTCTTGAATTCAGTGAAGCTGTTGTTGGCTGGCATCAAGTACAAACTGAAAGACTCGCATCGGAAGTACATCTTAACAGGGCACTCACTTGGAGGTGCGATGGCTAGCATCTTGTCCTTGATTATGGTACAGGATGGAAACGTAAGCTCAGTATCTTTCTCAGAGTTACTACTTCTGAGGAGATTTTAGGATTTCAGACAATATCGCAGAATGTGTGAAA
>JAUEKX010249908.1:0-10093 GCA_031834005.1 Dendronotus venustus
AAGGGACAAAGTAAGAACATCTCAATTTAATGGTGAGAAGAAATTTACACCAAATGTTTTTGTTATTGAAGTAGCAAAAACATTTGGTTTTTGTTACTTTAATAACAAATAATTTGAAGTAGTAATCGAGACAAGAGAGGATTGTATTTCGAGAATGGATTTTTGGTTTTTTATGAATATGTTCTTTGTTTGTATGTTTTGTAAATTTGTCTTCTGTGAAAGATTAATAGAATTTTTTTACCAAAACTTAAATTTATATTATTTTGAGGATTCATCAGTTTTTAAAAATTTATTCTGGTTGTCTACAAAATGGAAGTATTTTCATTTGAAAAGTTCGTGCATTAGTTCATGCGTTGAATTTCGAAGATAACAATATGTTTTTTTTTACACCGCAGATTGTCAAAAAAAAACATAATGTTACCTTTCCACACGTCAAGCTACGAGCTAGAAAATTATTTTCTAGCTCGTTGCGTCAAGAAACACAGTAGATTTTTTTTCAACATTTTTGAAGATCGAATTAACAAGGAGGATCCGTGAGTATATGATATGATGTGCAATTCTTTTTTTATTCCCCCAATGTTTCTGCAATTTATTTTGGTTAATTAAGATACATGAAACAAATTAAGATTTTCAATCTTTCTGTGTAATGTATAGTTTTTCGTTGATATCCCTCAAAATTTTTAACATTTACCATTCGAGCACTTAAGTCTAAATTAGAAGGCTTTTCAAAATACACAGGTATCCGGGGTAGTTTTTTGTCATTGAAAGAAAAATTGGATTTAGTTTAGTGTCATGCCGACACCGTTGCCTGGATCCGCGAATATCCATGCGGTGATATTTTCTCATCACAATGAGAACTTATACACAAAGGCGGATTTAGAGGGTCAGCATCATCTACGAAGGAGATCATCTAAGAAGACAACTATCTTAAAGCAAAATTCTCAACGTTTTGTTCTCCTACGTGTATATTAAATTATTTTATTATTAGAGACTGTATGGTCTTTTCATTTCTCAAAAACTGTTTGTGTAACTGTTATTCCTAGTTTTGTAGTGAAGAGGATGAACCCAGGGTCTGAGTAACCTCGTTCCCAGAGTTTTACGGCTCTCTTGAAATTCGCATATCAACGCAAAATTTATGGCAGGTTATGATAAATATTAACTTTTCTCAAAAGGATTCAACAATGGTAACAATCTTTTTATTATTTCATATATCGAAAGTAACCCTAATATTGACAAATTAAGTTATACTGTTTTAAGCCATCTATCCCTCTGTATATAATGTGAAACTTCAGGTGTCGCAGGGTACTTTATGAGGTAACTTGCGAAAATTAGCCTCTGTTTGCAAACGCTCCTAAGGGTTTTACGGCTAACGAAGCGTCTAGCGTACGGTTCGATGCCTTTAACAGTGCCAAAACACAAAAATATAATAACTAAACTTTGTTACACATGTTAAGTGCCTCAGTTTATATTAGTTGTGATTAAGATTACTGTCCAAAGAAAGATGAGAAACTGAGAAACTAATGACAACTAATGAGTTCAAGCAACTGAACAAATCTCTGACGATGACGAGTGACAAGCATATTGTAATAAAGGATGATATGCATAAAAATCTGTATTCACTAATAACTCAATGCAAGTGTGCTCGTAAAGTTTGCGATAGAGAAGAATATTCTACCAAAAGAATTGACATGGAGCTGAATAAACAATTCACATTTGCTCGTATAGCTAAAAAAAAAAGAAGTAGCAGTAGATTGCATTTGGTTTGAGAGACATGTCACCCAAAATAACCCAAAGTGAAAAATACATGCAGAAAAATATAAAGTGTCTTGAAAAGCTTACAGGGAATTTACTAAAAAACTACAACCTGTTCGCCTAGGTTCTTTTATTCTTAGTTAGGAATCTAAAACTTTAATTAATTACCAATTTTTTTGTGTGCGTGTGGTGACAGACTAGGCTGATTCCCATATGGTTGCCAAATGATATATAAGCGCGAAGCACTAGATGTCTAACTCGCGGGAAAAGTAAGCGAAAGAAATTAAGCAATTATTTAAGTTGGTAACTATTTTTAATAGTGGCAAAACAAAACAAAACACAAGCGGGATGGTTCAATTATGGTTGAATAGCAATTGGCTTTTTTTGAACCAGAAATTGTGCTTTTCAAAATTATTTGTTTGAAACTGGACTCGAACTGCCATACATCCGGATTATCATTGTATCTATTTTTGTGGTTCGATCCAAGGGGTTAACATCAGCCAGGCTACATGCAGTTACATCATCTCTGACACATTCCGACCATGTCTTCCTTGGTCTGCCACGACCTGCGGAGCTCGGGATATCCAGACTCGTTAAGGTGTTGATCCAAAATTTTGCTTACTGTACATGATCATACCAACGGAGACGCCGAGTGCGTACAATATTTGTCATCACTGATCCCAAGTCTTTCGTAAAGCACAGAAGATGGGATCTTGTCTACAAGTTTGCAACTACACATCCATCTGACCATAATTCGATCGTTACGCCGTAGCCGTTGCAGATCAGAAGAGTTCGGAGCCCATGTCTCACTACCATGTAGAATGGCAGAGCGGATACAAGTAGAGAACACCTTGCCCTGAATCTTGAGGGAGATGTGCCTAGATTGGCAAGGGCTTTCTGAACTTTCCCCACGCAACACCACAGCGAGCAGTGATAGCGCGTTCGTAGCCACCACCAACATCCAAACATGTCGCTCATGTAATAAAAAGGTGGCCTCTACATCAAGTAAGGTGCCATCTATGTCCACATGAGTAACAACACGATCATCAATTTGGCGAGACAGACAAAATCTGGGTCAGCTACGAGTTTACCAGGAAGACCACAGCACTTTTGTGGACTCAATGCTACACTCACATCTCTGTAACAAACAGCGCAGGAAAACTTGCCCGAGTCTTGTAGGAGGTCAAGACCAACACCCGAAACGAGGAACTTGGTATTCCTCATGTTGACTCTAAGGCTTTTGCTCTCCATGCCAGCTTTCCAAGTTTGCAACTTATAGATGCACTCCTCCATGGAATCTGCAATGATAGGAAGGTCGTCTGCATACAGGAGCTCCCATGGGGCACCAGTTTGAAATTCATTCGACAGCACCTCCAGAATCAAGATGAAGAAAAGAGAGCTGAGTACAGAACCTTGGTAGACCCCAACATCCACACTAAATTCATCGTTGTACTGGCCGTTGACCATTATTTGGTCTGTGAGCTTCAGTTCACGATAGTTGCTACGGTCGAGAACATCCCCCTTGCCTTTATAGAGATTTAGCTCAGTTCCCAGTCTTTAGGAGTTTCCCCTTCATAGAAGACAGATTCTGTTAGTTGCCTCGCCAACTCAAACTCCTCTTTGCCAGATGCTTTGAGCATCTCAGCAACAATGCCAGAAGGGCTAAGGACCTTACTATTTTTCATCTTGTGAATAGTCTTTTGGACCAGCTCTGCAGACACACTAGAGGGAGAGCCAGCAACTGGAGGAATCTCAGAAAGCGAGTCATTTGGCCACTCAAACTCAACGTTTAGGAGTTTGGCATAATGTTTCACCCAAACCTTCTTTTTATCTTCATCGCTAAATGTAATATCACCAGCATTGTTCCGTACACACTTATCTACCACAACATCCTGATGAGTTCGGTCCATTTGCTTGGCAAGCCTGTAGATACCATCACCGGTAGGTGATATACTGGTAAACACCTCTGTCTCAGCCTTTTGACTTGGCCAGTCAAACAACGTGTTTGGCAATGCGCTTAGCCTCGTTGTAAGAAATTATTGCTTCCTTGGTTTCAGCAAGTCAGTTTTGCCTGCCTTCTTCAAAGCATTGTATGCTATCTACAGCGGGGTTCTTCAGTTTCCAGGTGCGAATGCGAGGTTTGAATTTTGAATTTTTCACTTTTGTCATCTTCACGTTCAAGTCACAAACTACAAGTTGATGCTGTTGGACACACTCTTCAGTTGGTAAGACTTTAACATTGTATACTGCACTTTGGAAATTCTTTCTTAACAGGATGAAAACTATCTGCGTCCTGTGGTTCCCAAAGTAGTAAGTGATAAGAAGGGAGGCTCATTTCTTAAATAGGGTGTTGCCAACGAGGAGGTCATTCGAAACCACTTTTACATGTTCAGGGAGTCCTGGCTGTGGTGCATAAACTGAGATGAAGATAAAGACAGCCTTACCGATTATAAGTTTTAGTAGAAGAATCCTGTCTGAAACACGCAGAACGTTAAAGACTTCATCTACCCAATACTCAGCCAACAAAAGATCAGCGCCACCTTGGCCTTCCCTGTTCCCACACCAATGAATTTATAGCGAGAGTCTTTGCATGTCAGTGTTAGTCCTCCAGCCCATCTGTGTTTACCACACAGGTCAATTTCGTCTAGCTAAAGTTTCAACTAATTCGCTGCTCCGCTTCTTAAGTGTGCCCACGTTCAATGTGGCCACTCTAAATTTGGATGGGTGCTTGACTAATTCGCTACAATGGCCAAACCCTACCTCCCGCACCCACAATGAGGCCAAACTGGAGACGTTACTAGTCCGATTACATCTGCCGGCATCATCTGTTACTGATACAGTAGAAAACCTTGCCATAATAATAGAAGCGAAGGTTTAATGGGGTGGCTGCAATGCCTATCCCCAAACTCAGAACTTTTGGCAACTGAGACACTGCCGTTCCCGCATTCTGGCAGTGTGCTTGTCGTTGAAGCAGCTCGTAACCCAGAAAAGGGGCATCGATAACAACCAGTCAGTCAACTGTTGAAGACGGGAAGGATCCATTTCTGCTTCACCTGAACCTTTTAGCATCAAGCTCTTCAGGGCTCATACTGACACGACTCGGTTTGTTTGAATTCACCAGCTCCGTTAGTCAGCGGCATAAATGTCCTGCTTCTAAATCTCACGACGTGGACTTTGGGAGTCATAAATATAAGAAAAGAGAAGTTCAAGATGGTCTTGAGACATTTTGTATGTGAGGACGAATTTCAGTGGGTCTGAATAATCTGGGACAATAACTTTACATCGAGGGTTTTGATGCTGAATGATGCAGTAATCAAGCCAACAACAAAGGTTTTACAACGATGTGTTGTCAGTAACTGATCATTTGAAATCTTGAAAAAACAATAAAATAAAAAAAGGAAATAAAATCAATTGACTCGTGAAGAATTGTTTGTTACCCTTGGAATCCACAAACTCTAACGTAAAAGCTAACACTTTTCTAGCTAACTTAAGCATGTGGCAAATAACCCCAAAATTAACAAACCTTCATATTTTCCTTTACTGGCGTCAAAACGAAGCCCAGATTTTATGTTCATCCCATCAAGCATCAGAACACAGTTTATGTAGGTTTTATCTTTTATAGAGTTTTCCTCTAGGTATTTGAAAACATAAAAAAACTCATCAATGTACCTTTTACCTTTTGGTGCTTTATGGTTGCTGAGCTCTGAAAGAACAAGTTCTTTTGTCATACTAGAAAGGTTTTTTTGAAGAATGAGTGCAGAGTCATTTGTTAATAAATTATTTTCTTGCATATTTTCCATAATTTTAATCATAGAACTTAATTTTGTTTCTCCTAACTCCGAAGACTTGTTTTTACCTTTTTCAACATTTTAAGAGGTGTGGGTTTTTCATTCATTATTGAGGTACTAGGTTGTTGGGTTCGATTGCTGCTTTCATCATCAGGCAATGGCAGTTTAAGCTATGTAGCTGAGGATTTCCTATGAAAATTTTTTTGGATTTTAGCTTGCTAGAAAATTAAAAATTGGTGGAACTGATTCTGGTTTTAGTTTTGGTTTCAGGTCATACTGTGAATATACATATTCTAATGGTAAAAAAATGCTCACTTCAAATATAAGAGTATTTTGAAAGTGTTAAATTCTCTATCTATGTACTTGCCACCAATTTTGAACATAAAACTTTATTTGCTAGAAGAAAATTTGTGGAAACAGGGCTGACGACACTTTCAAATATGTTCAATACTAGCGTTTTGAAGGGCCCAATTTTTTGGAATAAAAATATCAAATATCAAATCTATTTGCACTGCCATATGCTATACAGGACAGGACTTGACCATAACTTTTGGCTGTTGCTGCTCTGTATTTACGTTGTTTTGCTCTAGCGTTTTCGTGTTATGCCATACATATAAAATAATGGTTGGCAAATTTTTTTATTTATAAACCGCGAGATATATAGATGTAACGCTTCGCGCTTATATATCATTGGGGGTGTGGCGGAGTGTGCCCCCAGGCTGCACGTTGACACTCAGAGTCTTTTGTTTATGTTATGGGCAAAAATGGCAGCCGTCGTGCATTTGTTTGTTGCTGTGTGTGGCCTCTGCTGCATCTTCTTTTTATTATTTCTTAGGTAGTTATTGATATTATTGGGATAGGTGGGGTCTTTGCTTATATATAGGGATTGCTAGGTTTCCTTGCACTTTGGAGGTTAGTTTATATGTTTATCTCTTTTCTCTTTGTCTTTGGACCTTGACCTGTCATAGTAAGATTTCATCCGCATGCACTCCAACTTTAATTTTCTTGTGTTTGTGTATCACTATTGGATTCTCGCTCACCTTCTTAATGGTGGCATAGACAAAAAATCAGCTGGAAAAGGGAAGTAGAACATAGACCCAACTTTGGCATTGCCTTCACCAGAAAGGAGGTCCTTCACTGAGTGGCATTAGTGCTATAGGCTACTATTTAACAGGTGATGTAGTTTGTTTATATCGTTACCAGGCCTCTTACCATTTGGCAGGCAAAAAACCTGTAAATTATGCAGAAACTCAAAGACAAAACGAATAACGCAGGGTGGATATTAACAGCCAACTGCACTTATATGGCAGGGTAAGTTGTTTTTTTTAACAAACAAAAAACAACAAAGAAATACAATACACAAACACTTTTGTGTGTAAATTAACTTTTATTTATTTAGACTCACAAAAAAAAGGGAGCAAATTATAATCAGTAGAAAATACACTTAGTTTTATTTAGGAATTACACTAATATTCAAGTTCACAGCAATGGTGACAACTATCATATCCAACAAATCCACTTTTGAAATGGGAATAATTGTATTTAAAATATTAAATTTTCGAGATCTCCCAATCACACTTTCAATGTGTAAACGAACATTGGCGATTTGTCTCTTGAGTTATCAACATCTTCTTGTGACATCTGCCTTTTTCCTTTAGTAAATGCTGATGTTTTCAAAACAGCACCAAAAGAAACAAATTTGTTCCCCAATTGAAAACCACAACCAGCTAACAAAACATCTCCGTTCTCCAAAAGATTCAGAAAAACCACTCTGCATAGTTATCTGTTTATCTGATACTCTTTTCAAAATAGCTTTCCAAAAGCAAATAAAAAGATAGTGAGATATGTTAGTACTTTGTAGAAAAATATAAGCACTGTAGAAAAATATTTGCATTTTACTAATATCCATTACAATTTTTTAACATATATATTTAATATATAGTTAAGTAATACTGTCATAAGATTCTAAAGTATCAATCAGATAGATACAAATAATGAAAATACTAACCATTTTCACTTTCACTTTCTCTTTGGTCTTCTTCCTGTTCAATTTGCACTTCTTCCTATATATATAATCTACATAATCAGAGTCTTCAGGATTCTTTGAACGTTTACCTCTATGACAAAGAATAAAAATAGCTAAGTATCAATAAAAAGAAAGAAGCAAACTATTATAATATATATACAAATGCAAAAAAAAAGAATGGTAGCTAGATGACAGCTAGCTAACAACTTGGTGACTAGGTTGGTCTATGTAAAATTAAATATGTATAATTAACATTTACCAGAGATATAATGCTTGTCGCAAAGTCTTGCTTTATCAATTTTATCATCAGGCCATTGGTCTCTTTTTATTTTTGATAACCATCACAAAGCTCCATTTTACATTTTGTAGGTAATCTATAAAATGGGATGTTTTGCTCTTTTACACTTCGGTTTTGACATTCTGGTGCACAGCAACTATCAGGCGTGATTTCTTGCTTTTAGTTATAAAAATAACTGTTTTTTAACTATGAAAATGACTGTTCATACAATTTGCAGTGTTCCAACCTTACACTCTCTAATAATGGCGCTCTACCAGGATTGTTTTGCCTGCCATAAATCGGCGCATGTGCGCGGCGCTACTCAAAATGTAAACATTGAAAACCGTCTATTGAGATACTTTGCTGGTGACAACCCTATCTCTTGGCATAACTTTGTCTGAATCTAGTTTTGGGCTCGTACAAATATTTAAACCCCTTCTTGCAAGGAGAAAGCAATATATTGTGGATTATTGTTCTTGGTTTTTGGTTTGGTCTGTATTTCTGCCTGCTACAGTTCTTTATTGTTGGCACCTCTGGTTCGTGGATACTAAAAATATCAATTGTTTGTTGCTTAGACAACTCAATAATATAATTTTCAGGCTTTGTACGTCTATGACAAGGATTTTAGACTTTATATGACCCATAATCCCTCCACCACTTGGGATGTGAGTAACAATTATGTAATGCAATGTTCATTTGAGGAGTTACTTAGCCTCAGGTCGTCCAAGTGTTCTTCTTGGGTCAGTGTGGAGTGTCCTCAGCTTGGTAGCAAGGTAGACAGGGGTTTCATTGATTAGTCTTTGTTGGATAAGCTCAGTAGGTGCCAGTAGCTCTAGTGCTAATACCATGTCTAACTATATGTGTCTATGTCTAACTTTGTGTTTCCATGGCTAACTTTGTTGATGAAAAAAACAAACCAAACTGATCTACAGATTATTTTAAATGAAGTTTTGAGTATAAAAAGCAAATATTGTTTCAGTCTCTTAATTCAAACCATTGTGTTTGGCAAACTAATTATTTAGAATTGTTTAAATTAAAACAAAACAACCAATCAATTTGATACATCTTGTTCAAATTTTAATTGCCATTGACACTTACAAACTTGAACATAGGTTCATTTTATTAAGAGATTAAATTAAAGGAAATGCAGTGTGTGTTTTGCTTGCAGTACTGATATAATTTATCGAAACAGCATTGAGTTCATTTGGCGCAAACTGCAAGTACTCTTGGGAGTGTGATATTGGATATTTGACTTTAATGTATAATGAGTATAATCTTTGTTAATGTCTGAAATATCCACAAATTTATAATTGAAATTTTGTTGTAGATGACTACTGTGGTATAGATGTTTGCTTGATTTTTTTTTTATGTTTTAAATGTTTTGATTTTATTTTGCATATTTTGGAAATTTTTTTTTTATCATTGAAGTTAGACATGGAAACATGAAGTTATACACGGTGATGGTAAGCACCATTCTTCGTCATCAGCCTCCTTTTTGGCTAGGTTGTTGTTTAGGTCAGAAGTAATGTAAGAAGTGAGTCTTTCTTTGATTGGGTCGTTATTTTTTACATGTAAGGTTATCAAGCATGGACGTATTTTTTTGTGCTGGTTGATCGATTTGTTATCATCGACTACCAGATTGCATAATTGGGTGGATCTGGGTAGTGGTGCAAGAGCTGACTTGTGTGGGCTGAGTTTCTGTGGGGATGGAATAGGTGGTGCTACATTCGGGAGCCTCCAGTTCTGGCTTTGGTGTTAGAGTTATTCACAGATGTGTAGGGTGTATTTTTGAAGGACTGTTGGACAAAAAAGAAGACTAAATAAAGATGATTATTGTATTCATCTCTTACACATCAACTCAGAATGGCCAAAAATTGTGCAAAATGTGTATGGGTTTGGACTCAAATACCCTTTTTCTAGGAAATTTCTTTAGTTAAAACTCCTACAATTAAAAAAGTTAAAACGATTTCTTGGAATCTCCTTGAAAAAGTCTTATTGTGGATTAATTAAGTTTAATTTAATAGTGAAGTTTGACTGGAAATGCTCCCATTAGCTTAGAACTATGCAAAGGAGAGGCCAGTTTCAACAATAAATAGAGAATCACTTAATCATTTATTTTTAAAATGCACTATGCAAATAAAAGAAACAAAATCAAAATGTTAGATACAAATGAACAAATTCAAAAACATAAACAATCTAAAAGTTATGTTTTTGCATCATAAAGTGTCCTAAAATATTTGCTTTTTAACA
>JAUEKX010250130.1:0-10086 GCA_031834005.1 Dendronotus venustus
TCACCATTTGAGACTGAGCACAGAGCTGGGTGCCGACACTGCGCAAGCGGTATAAGGTATTGGATAACAAACAAACACGATTTTACATCATAGGCACAGTGGGCTGATCACCTGCTAGCCGTAGTCCTGGCCCATATAGTACTGCCTTGCTCTGTGTGTCAAAGGTGGCTATTGGGGCATCTACCTCATGCACAATTTGAGACTTGGCATACTATACAAGCGGCATACGGCATTGGATAACAAAACATAGCCGAGCATTCCACCAATACCCCCTCTACCCCCATCCCCCTCCGAACCTCGCTTTCAACGTACAAATATGGAAGCCCGTTAGGCGCCTTAGTGCTAGTAGTATCACCATCCTGAAAATATCCTTCTTCGCCTATAGTCAGTAGTAACCAACTGTGTACCTTCCATAATGTGAGTGGGGAGGTGGCCATAAGTTGGACAAGTGGTCAGCACACATGTTTATCGCTGGACAGTCTCAAGTTCGAGCCCTGGCGGAGGAAAATCTCTACTAAGATTGATTAATTATTGCTGTGACTAGTCTACTATCTAGTAGTAGTATGGTCAAGTCCTATTGCAGAACAATAATACAGAGGTAATTGGTCAATAAGTGGTCAGTGAACATGTTTATCGCCGGAATATCCCGAGTTTGAACCCCAATGGAGGAAAATCCTTTGCGTTTGACTATGACTACTGTAGTATGCTAAAGTTCTATCGCAAATGAACTGTTATCATAATACAGAGGTGTCGCATATAAAATATGCTAATGATCTGGAATGTGTTGAAACTGGTATTAACCCGTACACGCTTTTAGTGTATTTAGAACAATACGTAATTTGTGTAAAGAGTCTTTCATATTATGGAATTAACTTCAGCGATCAAACATTTCCTTAATTCGGCGAGGAATCAAACCCAGAATAAGACATGGTTGACTTTCAGTTTCAGACTACAAACCACACAAACCACACAACGATACTCCACAAATTTGATAATATGGACTTGAAGTAGATGACACGTAACTAGTATTAGTATGAGAAAATGATAAAGTTTTAATTCATTTAATGATAACTGCAACAAATGTGCTAGAAGTAGAAGTGATCTATATGTAAATTGTAAAACGTCGATTATGCCAAATATAAGTCAAAATTATTATCATCATAGCAATAACAATATATTCATAGATTAAAATTTATAAGAAATAAAAGATCCGTGGTTAAAATTCGAACTCATTATAGTAAAGTACTTTCATTTTGTGTAAAAATGTTATAGAAAATACATTGTTTAGTATTAAAATAAGCTTAAGTAGAAATAAAGTTCAAGCTAACCTACATCATTACATCATATACGTGAGAATTCTTATTATCATCGTGACAGTTCTGGAAGAAGAAATGCACGATATAAAATGTCAGCGTCTGGGTAAACGACCGTCTGTTCAGCAAATGTAGAAAACGTGACACACGACGACGCATCTGCTCTTTAAAAAACTAAAAAACGTGATAATGAGTATGCATGTCAACCTTGAAAACCCTCTTTGCCAACAGCAGTAGTGGACAGTAAGTCGTAATGTGGAGATTTTTTGGAGTTAGTTGCCTTGTTGATGCTCTTCTGCTGTGGCTCCTGTTTGTTTGTTCTAGTCTTCATCAATTAATCCATTCCTCTTGCTTCATCCCGGCCATTCTGACCCCGTTAATGGATGTCTTGAGATTAATTCTCTTATTCTTCTCCTTCTTCTTTTGCCGAATTGTCGCATTCGTCGACGTCATCGCGTCCATCATTGACAATGTCCTTCGTATTCTTCTTCTTATCCACCCAACTTCTCCTCCCGTACATCTCCTCTTCTTTGTCTTCTTCTATGATAGGACTAAGCTTCCGTTCAAAATACGGGAGCAAACCAAAATCCCGGGACGCCCATTTCTCCTGATCCGCCGAGAAGTCGTCAGACTGCGTGTCCGGGGGCTGGGGATGGTCGTAGCTTACCAAGCCTCTCGACACGGGGCTGAATTCCCTCTCCATTCCTTTCATGATAGAATCGAGGCTTTCCAAAGGAGTAGTGCAATCTCTAGTACTAGTAGTAGTAGTAGTAGTAGTACCTACCACAGGCATACTATCATTGCCGGCATCTGATGCGGCCGTTGTCGTGCCTTTGCCCAGCTCGTCCCGACCGGCCCGTCCGCTGTCTTTGTTAGCTTTATTCTTCGGCTTGTGGTTTGTGCCGTCGCGAGGCGTTTTCTCTCCCTCCCTATCACTATTTTCTGAGTGGGTCCAGCACTCGATAACGTTTTCGTGTTCTGTGTCGAGCCAGACTTCCGGGTTGTACGTCACATTATCCTCGTCTTCACTTCCTGGCTCGATCACCGGCTTCAGGTTTCCAAATTTCTGGCCAGCATCTTCTACATCTCTACCATCATTACACATGATATCCGCCTCGTCGTCTTCTTCTTCTGATTCTTTGTTCGTTGAAAATTCCGCATCTACTCCATAATCTGTTTCCAAACGTGCATCCTCTTTACCGTCCTTTCCCGTACCTTTGCCGTGTTTTTCTTCTTCTTCCTTTGTGGTGATCGTGCAACTACTGCCCAATAAGCGAGTACTGCTGTCGTCTTCCCTTCGCGTCTCCAGTACTGCGCCATCTTCGTCGTCGTCCTCGCTGGCATCATCTCGATGTTTGGCCCAGCTGTAAGGTGTGTTCTCGTTGCTTCCACATCCTCCTACGCCCCCTTGCTTGGGCTCTGAACCTTCGGTATTATCTTCCTCGTCCTTTTCATCCTTCAGTGATAGTGATGAACTAGTTGGGACTCCAGTCGTGGGTTCTTTGGAGTTGTGAGCCTCGTATTTCTTCAGTTCATTGGCGCTATCTCCTCTGTCCAATGTGTTTGATTGAACCACGACTGGTTCTTCTTCAGTTGTCCATTCATTCCCGGCACTAAGACGCGACATTTGACTGACATTGTCATTGTCATTTCTTTCAAGCGTTTGACCTTCATCGGCGGAAGTATTCAAATGGGGCAAATTATTTCCCACCAAGTCCAAAGGCCGTGGTTCTGATTTATCTCTCGTCGTTTCGAGTTCTTCCGGGATGTCTTCAAGGAACCCGAAGTCAATGCAGTCTCGGTCGCCTGGGTTTATGATTTCAAAGTCGTCCGATAGAGCGACTTTATCAATTTCCCTTGCCAACTCTATTGACTTGTTCATGTTGGCGAGAACATGTTCACGCAATTTCTCAGATGATAATAGCATGTCGCTGCTCTTCTTAAAAATGGACGGCAGATGGGAATTTCTGCGGTCACGACAAGTGGTGTCGGAAGACTGCGCCCCTTTTTGAGCAACCTTGACCTTGCCAGATTGGTGATCAGGACCACTGCGGTTTGTCCGATCGTATTTTCTTCCGTCGCCGCAAGCCTGTTTGTTCTTTGTAAAGCACCCTCGCTTCTTCCCTTGTCGGAATTTAGTCGAGTTGATAGCGGCACTTCCTTGCTGTTCGATCTTGGGTAAGGACAAATCGTACGCTCGTCGTGTCTCGTCCAGGGATTGGGCGCGAGGTCTACTATGCGTGGTGGCATTGGCGTGCTTACCGCTTGGACCTGCTCGTTCTGCGAGATCGTATTCTTGATGGGTTTTGCCTTGCGATGGACGAGGGGTGTCTATCTGCGACTCCTGCATGCTAACGTTATCGTCGTCGTCGTCGTCGTCGTCTCCGTTCAGCATTTTTAAAACCGACTTTCTGGCAGAGCTGCTGTAACTCTTCGTTTGTGATTGCGGAGAAGGCCCGTTTTTCGGACCCTTTCCTTTTGCCGAAGATTGTCGTTTTGTTGTTTGCGGTGCGTCTGTATTGGGTTGTACGCCGTGACTCAATAAATACTTGTCGCATAGCATCTGTCGCTTATCCTTGCTCGTTTTCTCGGGATCACTGATCAAATCGCCGTAGTCGCTTCGCATTCTCTCTACAAATCTGACGACACAGGGTTTGAGGTTGAGGTTGTCCATAGCATCTCCTCCCATAGGCATCGTCATCGAAGGGGTCGTTCTCCCGGCAGAGCCACTACTCGCCGAGGCGGAAGATGACGGGGCATTGCCGTGGCATTTCGCGTTGCCTTTATTGTGTTTCTTGGGCTTGGAGCTGTCCGACTCCAGCATGGTGTCGATAAAAGCGCTTTTTTGAGGTCTTCTTTGATTTTGGTTATAATACCTGGTCAGTTCTCTGTCGCGCTGTCGCAGTTTTCTCTTCAGCGTTTTTTCGTCTACCTTCGAAGACAACTCTGAAGACTTCTCGTCCACGTCTCCGCCGCTGTCTGCATTGTTGTTGCAGCACGTTTCCTGCGGTGGCGGCAAACAAGGATCCCCACCGACCTCGGGAGACGAGTGGGTGGTTATACGAGGACATCGGCGTATTCCCAGCAGTTTCCGGTTTTTGGGTTTAGGTGCTTTCGAATCGACCAAAGCTCGTTTTCTCGTTTTACGCTTAGCGACGCTATTTGCGGAGACTGTCGGCATTTTGACTGCATTATCATCCTTCGTGAAACACCTATATTTCCGGACGTACAACCCCGGCGATTCGTCAACCTTCGTCGTCGTCGTCGTTGTCGGGGCTGTGACTTTGTCGTTTTGGGTTTTCGTATTTAAGGCGGAGGATCCAAACGTTACTGTAGACGGACGTTGCGAGGGTAAGGTTTGGTCTCTCAAATTGGCAGGCATTCCCAAGTCAACAATAGCCGCAGTCGATCTCGTCCTTCGTATTTCTCCAGAAGACGTCACTCCATCCAACGATCTGCCAGTGGTACAAGCTTTGGGCCCATCATTTTGCGAGAGTGAGTTCCGACCGGGGAATGTGCCGTTTGTCGTCAGACCGATATCTGCCGTATTGAGTTGAGCATGCGAAGGGGTTGGCTGTTCGAACAGCTTGCGACTATTTTTCGGAGCGGATATTGCGCCGGATCTAACTTCCTTCCGGCGGTTAGTTTTACCATCCGCTGATCGACTGCCAGCGTGCGGTAGGGTAGTAACGATATTACACGTCACCGGTGTCATATTTCTCATTGTTCTTTCCCTTGCTTTGCGCCTTGCCTTGGCAGTCTTCAGTGATCGAGTAATGATAGTGCACGTCGAACTTTCGTCATCTGTATCCGAAAATGCATCGTAAGGAGGAAGAGAGTCAGCACACACAGATTCAACGATTATTTTCAACACTTTTACTTGCATAGGTTGGGGGCTCTGCGAAGGCGGTGCTTCGTCAAGTTTATCGCTGTCACTTACTGTAGCTGATTGGATTTGTGAAGAGGTTGATAGGCCGACACTGTTATTCTTAGGTGTCGAACATTTATTGCTCTTTGACTGATCTGATCTCAAAGATCTGCTTCCATTTCCGAAATCCTTTTTCGATTGAGCGGCCACACGATTGCTTTTCCTTTGATATTTACATTTCTTCGGTTTCACAGCTTCGGTTTTCGTACTCGTGGGTGGTGGTTTTTCTTTGGGAAGTTCTGTAGTTTCTTGCGACTCGTTTGAACCCGTCTCACTTTCATTCTCTGGCTCGAGTTGACAAAGTTCCTTCTCATCGACGCCTTTTAAGAAGTCAAATGACACCCAGTCGTCCGATCCATCGTTTACTTTCACTTGCCAAAGAAGCATATTATCATCCGAAGCCGAGTCCTGGCATTCGTCTTGGTCGTGTGGTTGGGAGAGCTCGGTTCCTTTTTCACCGGGAAGGGATTGGTCACGGCGATAAAACACGTTTGATTTGTCTTCGTCAAAAAGAATATCGTAGACGCTATCCAATAAATTGGAATTCTCGTCAAGAAGTAAATCCAAATCATCCTGGCGCGTTTGACTCTGAAAAGTTGACGACGAGGGTGCTCCAAGCTCAAGAAAAGATTGTTCGTGATCACATTTTGTTTCCAGCGTCGTTTCGAGTTCATCATCCTCTCCATACATTTCGTTTCTATTTCCACCCGAAGGCATGTCTAAACCGCGTTTGATTTTGAATAGTTCTTCTTTTTCTTCTTCTTCTTCCTCGTCGTCGTTAGCAAACAGAGTGTCGTAAGAGAGTACTAGTCCTTCAGAGGAGTCGACGGCATACAAGTCCTTTTCGCAGAACGCTTTTTCCACGGCTGTGTTGGACGTGAGAAAATTATCCAGCATTTGGTCCGAGACCCCAGCATTGTCCATGACGTGGTCCAACAGCTCCTCCCCCCGAACGCTTCCCACACAGTCCTCCTCCTCGGCGGTCACCAAGTCTTCCTCGTTTATCGTATCGCTCGGTGGTTTTGAATCATAGTGAGACGAACTGGAATCGAAGAAGCTTTCCTCCGAAATTTCAATAATTCCCGACGAGCAATAATAGGGAAGATGACGATGGTGAGCGGCTCGCCTGCCGCCGTTGACTTCCTCGTGAGTCCAACAGACGAGGGGGACGTCGGAGGCACCTTGGAGTTCGTTGTCGTCGGTAACGCTGTTTCCCGATACGTGGTAGACCCTAGCGGAAGCGTTGAGTAACACCGGAGTACTCATCTCGTCTTGCTGGAACGGTTCGGGGTGACTGTCCGACTCTAGCTGCTCGGACGCGGTCGTCGTTTCGGCCAGTGGGCGTGTCTTTCTCAGAGGGTAAGTCGTCGCTGTCTTTTTGTTCTCGTACGGGTTGTTATTGCTGACGTCGACCGGAAGATCAAGACGATCGTTTTCCTCGCTTTCAAACCAATTCGTAGTTAGTGGATGACGACTTCGTTTGCCTGTCTCTACTAAATCCGCCCGTTCGGTCATCGTGGGTTTGATGGAGTCGTTGGATTTATGTTTCTTGAACAAGTGACGCGTGTTGGCTAGTTTTAACGTGGCATTGTCCAGTTTGGTAACGAAATCGAAAACCGCGCCATGTTTTGATTTCAGGTACGACGACGCGTCCTCGCGAAGTCTAGCTCCTCCCTCTCCTTCTCCTTCTTCCGGTTCCGGGTGGTCGTCTGGGATCGGAGACAGGGGCCTTTTGATACGGCAAAACTCACTGAGCATCGACAAGATCGCTTCCTTCTCACTGATGGCCCCGTGCCGTGGAGGAGTGGGGCCGTCGTTCTCGCCGTCGCGTGCAGTGACTGGAGTCCCCGTCGTAGAAGACTGCTGCTGCGTGTAGAGAAAACGACTGTCGTCGGTCACCGGGGGTCTTACGGTGGTGTACTTATCGTGGTCATTTTCAACGGGTCTATTTCTGTTCCTGGATTTATAACCTACAACGCAGCGGTCAAATGGCGGTAAAAATTCCCTCTTTCTCGTTGGCGCAGGGTCTGAGACTGCACAACCTCGACCCAAGTTGCTGAAGGTGGGTCCTTTCCGAGTCGACAGAAATCGTTTGATTCTCGGATCCCACGTACTACATCTGTCAACGAGGATTTCGTGTAAATTGCTGTACGTGTGTCCAACACTTGGAATTAGATTGAGATCTATCGTGGCTGGACATTTGTAGATTTTCCGTGAATGTATCTGACAAGCAATGCCGACAGTTCTCTTTTTCGCATTCGCGTGTTGGGAAAAGGGGGATACGAAGACGGGCAGATTTTTGCGATGACTGTGTTGAAAGTCTGTTTGAAATAATTGATGCCCAACATTGGGGAGCCCTGCGGCGTCAATCCCGTTCTTTGGGTCGTTCGATTGACCGCGTTCCATCCGGTCTCCGGCTAAAGGTTCCTGTCCAAAGACATGCCTACGCGGTTCCGCTAATGATAAATCATCATCCTTATTTCTTCTACCGACTAGTTTCTCCTCTCCTCGCTCTTTTTCTTCGCATAGTACCATCTGCTGAGTCGATTGAGAATCTTCTTCCTTCTGTAGATCGGTAGTAGTAGTAGTACCACTGCCATTCAATGCCGCCACCACCACCGCGTCGTCGTCTTCTTCTTGGTCATCAACGACGATCTCTTCCTCCGAGGTATCCGAATCCGATGCTACGATGCTCTTTTTCGCCCTGTGCTTCCGTTGTCGCCTGAGGGCGGCTTTCTTCTGCTTGAGGGTTGGTGTGCGTAGCTTAGTAGTAGTAGTAGTAGTAGTAGTCGTAGGTAATGGCGTGCCATCTCTCGAATCCCCGATGGCCTCTTGTCTTGTGGGAGAGACGGGAAAGGTGCTGCTGCTGCTGCTGCTATGACCATGTCCAGCACCAACACAGCGTAGGCTCGTCGTTTGGTCGACCATCGTAGTCGTAGTCGTAGTGTGTTCGTCGGTCTCCGCGTAGATCCTCTGATCGGGGTCGCCGTTGTCCGAAGGGCCGGTCGGATGTCCGTCAGCAACGTCTTCGTTATATTTACCACCATTATGCAATAATGTGCGTTTTATCGAAGGAGGAATAGATTGGAGGAGGGCGGCTTTCTTCAGCGTAAGGATTGGTGCGCTTAGCTTAGTATTATTGATAGACGGCGTATGCACATGGTGGAAACCTTTTCGTATCGCGCAAACCTTTTCATAGGTGCCTTGGATTATATTATTACCGTGTTGCCATTCGGGTTTTATTTTGTCGTCGATGCCATTTCTGACGCAGGTGCGATGGAGGGTCATCAGCGTGACCAAAAGATGCCTGAATGCTAAATTCTTCGGCAAAGGCTGGTCTCTTTCACCTGTTCGCCAACTCTGCTCGTCTGGCGACACCTGCTCTAGCCAGAAATCTCCCTCCGAATCATAGAACTCCCTCCATTCTTCACTTCGCAGTATATCCATTTGCCTTATACAAAGTTTGTGCACTCGATTACGCTTTTGTTTCCTATGTTGCTTGTCGTTCAACAATCCCCTAGTCAGAGTTCGAATCGCTGCTTTCTGTAATTCTATTCTTATAAAACGTACTTCTGCTGGAGTTCCCGTCATCAAAAAATAAGGGCATCGGCCGATGGCCGCAATTGCAATCTCCTCTGCTGTCTCGCAGTCCGACAGATCGTCATGAAATGCATCGTCCTGGCATACATCTGGTGTCTGTAGTGCGGTGTCCATTGGTGTTTCTTTAAAGTAAACGTTTGACTAATGGAATACAATCAATATTATATCAAAGAGATCTAGACCGTGTGAAATATCTACAGTGTTGTTGTTATTTTTCAAAGTCAAAGGTCAAGTGGGACGAAGCTGGAAAACAATATTTTACCTTGCATAACTGGCAAAGATGATGTGTTACATCGTTGAATTGTCCACGCAAACAATACTTTTAGTTTTAGTCTCCATCGAGCAGTGAATTCGTTTGTTCAGACAGAGCCATAAGTATATCAGAGCGATTCATCAAAGCGTATTGTTGTGGTTAAAAGTAAAACCAAGTGGTAGTTAAGGCGTTCATTGACAATGCATTTTGATGCGCGTAAATCGAAATCAAAAAGTTTTTGTGCATGAAATTCTTTTTTTTAAAAATAAGCACCGGTACCATTTCATTATAATTATCTTGACTCGAGTCAAGAAAATACCTAACTACTAACAACAGCATAATAAGGATCCTGGCACAAGACAGAGACACTTGGAATTAGAAACTATGTAGTGACAAAACATATTCAGAGAAGTGATTAGGACCGACATACTAATGTACCGAGTTTGGGCCCAGAGTCCCTTGTGACTGCGATGCCGTATAAACTATTGTAATAATACATTATTATCTAGACACCTATTCTACTTCCCCCTAAGCTGTCATGTAGTGTGAGCTCTGTGTTGGTCTTATTGTCTGGTACCCACGAGCCATGCAAGAGACCCAAGTAAAAGAACCAGGGCGATGCTTGGACGACCCAACTCGTTTGGTAGGTGTATCCAGCAATGAAGTCGATAGATTTTAGCATTAGGGACGAGCCTGCAGTGTGGGTTCTCTCATTTTTACTTCTAGATGAGAGGCAACACAACGTAGGCGATATAAAAAGTTATTTGGTTAGCAGCTTAGTAATGCGTCTAGTGTATTGCTCATAGCGCCGTTCAAGGACGGGCACAGTGGGTTTATCGCTGCTTGCCGTAACTCCCGGTTCTGTGTTTTGTCGAATGTGGTTATTGGGGCATCTACCTCATTCACCATTTAAGGCTTGGCATGGAGCTGGGTGCCGACACTGCGAAAGCGGTTTAAAGGCATTGGATAACAAACAAACAAACATAAGTGAC
>JAUEKX010250574.1:0-10084 GCA_031834005.1 Dendronotus venustus
GGGGCAAAATTTACGAATGTTAATCCTTGTCAAAATAACAGTGTGTATAATCTTTTACGAACCGGTACTTGCAATTTTCTTACTTGCTGTTCTAAAAACAAAAAAATATACAAGTAGCTTTTTTTGATTAACATCAAAAATGATATACACACTGAGAGTTAGCTTCCGAAACACTCACCACAATGAAGATAATTGATTTTGGAAAGATTTTTAAAGAAATTATTGGGGGGGGGGGGCTAAGCCCCAGCTAGCTAGTGATACACAGAAAAGCATGAAGTATTTTACATGCTTGTACCCCACAAAGGACAGAATGAGATTGTTTGGTAGCACAATGTTTCACAATGATAGCAAAACATACCAGAGAAACAACCAGCCTAACTAATCAACACAAAAGCAGCTGCAATGTGTACTACATACACTACATTAACTGCCATCCTTCAGTACAATAATAAGGCCCTGAACTCACTACCAAAATAAAAAGCACCACGATGGAGTTATAACTTTATAAAATGTTCAAGTGCTTTTTATATATAATATCGCTTTTTAATTAACGTCAATATTGTTTCTACTTTATATATTATGGACTTTCTTTATTATGTCGTGGCTTCTCTTTTTGCTGTGAGTTTGTTTAATTTTGCCATGACAGTTGTGGGCCACCTCATCATCATGTAGAGAAATGATCACTAAATAAAAATAGGGTAAAAACTAAAACTAGGTAAGGAAGTATAAAATAATGGTTGCTGAAGAATAAAGAAGAAGAAGAAGAAGAAGAAGAAGAAGAAGAAGAAGAAGAAGAAGAAGAAGAAGAAGAAGAAGAAGGAGAACGGGCTGTTGCTCTGTCAGAATAAATTTTTTGATCTAAATTACAAAATGATTGTTTGATCCAATGAGATCCTAAAAGGTTGCTGTTGTTACATAACCTATTCAAAATAAAACTCAACGACTCTCTTTGGAGCTTCTGTAGGCGTTTAACGAAGTAGTTGGGTGAATTGGAAATATAGTATTGCAGTAGATAATCTTGGAAAGGATAAAACATTCAGCCAGTGACATTTTCAGCTTGTAATCAGCTAATCTTTCGAACTGCTTCAGAGTCAGTAAAGTAACAAAGCCGATTCGGATTATCGAGTTGACATGGTCGTTTTATGGCAGGTGGTTGTTGAAGTGAACACCCAAGATCTTGAAAGAATTTACTTTTTGTATGTGACTATTGTTCGTTGTCACATGAATATCACGTCCATCGGACTTGTGTACTCTCGACATTTGTTGCGTTGAAAATATCATAAAGTTTATATTAGTTGCATTCAATTGAAGGTTATTATCTAAAGACCATTGAAAAATGCTATCAATTTTCTTTTGCATTGATGCAATGGTTTCGTTCAAGGCTTACCGTTTTGTGTGGGAAAGCAAAGTGGTGTCGTCAGCGTACTGGAGATATGTACTCGGGCCGTTAACTGTGTCACATAAAGATTAAATAACACTGGTCCAAGGACACTACCTTGTGTAACCCCAAATTTAATCAATAACTTGCTCAAGATCCTATTGGTAATTTGCACGAATTGATGTCTATTTGTCAGGTAGTCATCCACGAGTTTGATGAAATGTTTTGAGAAGCTAAGGTTGTGTAGTTTGAAGATAAAGGTTGGGTAGTCAACGTCAAATGTCAAATGCTTTAGAATAATCTGCAAATATGGACACCCTGACTTCTCCTTTTTTTCATAGCACTGAGAATGTCATCTTTCAGTTTATGCAGAAGAGGTGTGCGATCGAGTGACATTTCCTGAATCCCGATTGCTCTTTGTGGTAGACAACTTTCGATTCGATGTGTTCCATGATTTAAAAATCTAAAAATCAATCTTTCGAATACTTTGGAAAGCACACATTGATCGGACGATAGTCTGCAAGGTCGGTCGGATTGTTGGTTTTGGGAATAGGGCAGATACGACTGATTTTACATTGTTCAGGAAAACTTGACGAATCAATGCAACAATAGATTATGTGAGTGATCGGTGATGTGATATTCAGCGACGTTTTTGACATATTTCGCCGAGATTTTGTCAAAACCAGTTGAGCTGTCAGCCGAGCTGTATATGTTAAGCGAAGAGACTTTATAACTGCATTAACCTCGTCAGGCGTTACAAGTTAAAGGATTCAGGTTGTTCTTCCAGGCTCTCGATAATGTTATCAATTACGTGTCTTAAAAAATGATTGATTGTATCCGGATCTACAGTGATGCTCAAGAAACATTAGGATGTAAAATTTTACAAAATATATGAGCTTTTGTTCATTAAAAGCTTCTTAAAGAAATTTTACTTAGTGATTGCTTTAGATTACATTTCAGTTTGTTGCGTGAAGAATTTTCGTCGGTTGCGTTAATATGCACTTTCTTTCTCAGTTGATTACGTTCACGTTGTAGTTCAGCAATGTCCAGATCTTTCATCCATGGTGCAGGAGGTCTGGTTAGCTTAACTCTTTTTAAGGGTGCATGTTTATCTACACAGTCAGTTATCATTGTATTTAGAATGTTCACTTTGTCTGAGATGTCATCGACACCATATACTACACTGAGCGAGAGCATGCTGAAATCTTCTACGAAGTCCTACATTAATAGTGAACGCTCATCACTCACATATTTGAATCTTGACTCTTTGAGGTATTTGGTTTTATTTTGAAGATGCAAAAGGGAGCGTCTTGGTCACTGATTTCACCGCACAGTACGTGTATACGTCTGTATTTATATGTTTGGTATTCTGATTGGTAATAGTGTTGTTAATCAGGGAGATGCCATGTTTTGTTAGTTTGGAAACATGTTGGGTCAGATTGTTTGTCTCCAAGATCTCAAAATAGCTGTTGGCTATTTTGTCTGATTTTTGTAGGTTAATGTTGAAATCACCAGTGATGATGATTGGTCTTTCATATTGACGGACAAGATGAGATAGAAGAAGCAAGACAAAAATATAAAACCTGACAACAAAAATGATATTCTAACAGAAAATAAAGTAGAGGTTATTATTTGCTTATTTTTTGGCTAATATATTGTTATATTGTTACAACATAATTCCTTCGGTTTTCCGAATAAGACTTATAGCTATTGCACACTTTCTCTCAAATTACAGCGAAGAGTAATTATATAATTGGTTGAATAATTACAGTTCTCCATTCTAATGTCTTGCCGTCATTTTTGTAAACACACAAAATGTAAACTAAACAAATCTTCACCTGTCAACTTGACCTCCAATGGTTTTCCAGAAAATGCTTTCCCTCAAACAAAATAGTTGGCTTTTATTCAAATTTCTTCCATTTTTTAAGAAATAATTGAAAATAGGATAACTTTTTTTTTACGAAATAATTCGATAAATCAACTGAATGGATTCTTTTAGGAGAGGAGACATTTCGTTTTAAATAAGAAATATTTCCATTTATAAATTGAAGTATGTATGTTACATTTTTTATACTGAGGATCAGGGTTTTTTCATACACATCCAGAAAAGTTCAGACTTAAGTTGCTATTTCCAGGAGCCAGAAATAAAAACCTTTTCTTATAATATAAAATACTGACTGGAGTAAGTCACAATGGAACAAGATAAACTGAACACCCGACAGATGATGGGATCAGTATGGCGGGTAAAAGTTTTTAACTTTTTTACAAGGATATGATAATGTTTAAATAAATATTCTTTTGATGTATGTATTATAATTTGTTATTAAAATGTTTTAGAATACGAATTAAGTTTAAAAGTAAACTACATGTTCTTATTAATTAAAATGATTGAAATATAAAGGTGTAATTAGTATATAAATGCAATCAAATATTGCAGTTTTCTAAAATTATTTGCTAGAAATGAAAGTGCTGTTTCTTGATGGTTTGTAAAGTTATAGTAAGAAAAAAGAAAGTCAACACGAAAGATCTTCATTGAAGTTACATATATTTTTACATTCGTTAGAGGGCGAGTGAGTGATATAGTTGTTTATGCGAAAGCTGACAAATGGGGGAGCTTTTCATTTATATACAGACTTTTAAAGTGATATGTTTTTTCATACAAAACAATATTGGTACGAATGTACCCTCTTTAGGGAAGGATGAAAAGATAGAAAAGAAGGTTGGATTTTCTCTAATTATTTCTCTTTTCTTTCTATTTGTCCGTCATTCTACTTTTATAAACAATAGTCTTTCGGGAGATGTCTTCACCGATTATATTTTTGATTTATGGTGAGTTTTATGTTAGAAGGTTTGGTTTCCACTTATACGTTCATTAAAAAGGAGGAGAAGATGGAAGATGACAGAAATAGTTGCAGAAAAAAATATGATCTGTTCTATTCTGTTGTCGAAACAAAAGAAAGAGACATGTTAAGAAGAAAAGTAGTAGTTGGGATTATTCACCATCGTTGGGGTATTAAGTATCACATTTCTCTCCTTAGTAATTTCTATCATCAGACGTAATTGACTTTTGTATGATGCACGTCTTATTAAATATTTAAAAAATACGTGATATAGGTGTAATAGTTAGGATTAGGAAAATTTAAGACCCGTCTGATCTGTTTGCTAGTCAATATCGAGGTAGTCGTAGAATAGGTAGTTACTGTTGCTCAAATGAAAACATTCGAGTCTGAGCCTATATGAGAACGCAAATGTTCTTATAAAATCAACAACAACACAAACTATAACAAATAAAAAATTTATTATAAAAATATGTGGATGTTACTCTTAGAAACGTTAGTTCTAATTAATTCATGTCATTTTAAATAATATATCTTGTCGATAGATAATAATAATAAGGATGTGAAAAAAATTTACAACAGGATATTAAGCTAAAAATTGAATCATCTTGATATTTGTCAACAGGTAGCAAATAGTACTTTTGACCACAATATGAATGTTGTATGATTTATCGTTTATTATGAACTACTAACGGATTGTTCTAATCAAACTTTCAATCTACAAATACATTTCCTTAAATAATTCATACCTAATTTATCTATCAAGATTTTTTCTTTCTTTTTCTTTTTTTATGGTTATTACGTATATTTTTATTAGAATATTTTATATACAAAAGATGGATAGAATAGATAATATGTCTTCAAGCAACCCAAATTCCATTCCATTTTAAATAATCAAATTTCGATTCATTCAATATTTTTTGTTTTGTTCTCTTTGAGAAGAAAATTGTTTAAAGTTAGGAATGCCAGAAAATGATACTGTAAGTAAAGCATGCATGGGTTTATTTGTATACTTATGCACACTCATTTATTGAGAATTGTAAGAGGAATGTAAAAGAGCTCATCTCATAAAATTCCATTAGTGGTGGTGATTTAATCTTTCAGTAGAAATGTGAGTAGCGAGACATGGAAACGTTCACATTGATGTGATCTTCACATCCTTTCGTTTGTGTAATGGATTCGGTGAGTATTAAAATAATTAAGTGATTAAAAGTATAGGAATCATGTTAACGAATGCTTAAAATACCACAATTAAGATGGTGTCAATGAGTACACAGATAAGAGATTAGTATCATAATGTTCATGCTTTGGTTGTATTTCTTTGCGCTCATGCTGTACTTGCTTTAATATAATTGTTATGACACCATACTATGTTTGTTTTAGTTTATATAGCCGAACAAAATACTAAATAAAATAGAGAAGATATGGAGATAATGTTTCAATTGGTGTTTCTAATGTATCAACTGTTCACTCTAATAAATGGATATACTTTACTGGATAAAGAGAAATCTTTCATAAAATTTGAACAATGGAACATGAACAAAACAGGAGTTTTGAAATTCCGTTTTAAAACACAAAACCCTTATGGTTTAATTATGTACAGTGATAATAGTGGAACATCCTCGTATACAGAAAGTTATGTTGCGTTAAAACTTGTCTATGGAGAATTAGAAGTCACTATACAAATGGGTGCTGATGATTATAAATCGAATCGTAAGAAACAATTTAAGGGTCTATTGCTAAATGACATGAATTGGCATTATGTGGAAATCAAAAGAGATATTAAACTTTCAAGGGTAACACATATTACTTTGGACAAACATACAGAAAGCATTTATAATGATGGTGAACATAGTCAGCTAGAATTAAACTCGGGTCTATTTTTTGGTGGTATTCCAAATACAAAGACAAGTATGGTAGATGGAAGTTGGATGCTGGAGCCAAGGTAATTTCGCTTAATGTTTACTTATTTCATGAAGTTTTTCGATTATTTGCTAATCATGATTTAATTGATTGATAAGCATACCAATTTGAAAACAATAAGTTTTGATAGTACACATTACTCGCGATAAAATTGCTTCTGTAAGATGTTTGGTTCATGTGATTTCCAACATGAATACATGCTTTTTATTTTATAGAAATTGCTTTTTTTTTTTCGTTTTAACATGAGCATTCTTCAAGTTTGGCAAATATTGTCCTGATGTATTCTTAGCACAATGACCACTCTCATTCCAAAATGCGAGCCTGTATATGTTTATAACAGTTATGCTAATAAAATATGTACTCATTGATCCTTAAGAGTAGTAAGGTAGCGGAATATTATTTGTAAGGATTAAATTACATCAAAGAATATTGACAACGTGGTATCTGGTAATGGAATTAAGTTGGATCGTCTCCCCTTGTCTTATATTCATTTTCAGACAACAGAAAATAGTTAATTTTGGCAATCTTCTTCACAAGCAAGCAAAAGTATTACTTGCAATTCGTCTTTTGTAATTGACTTCGTTTGTGAAAATTAAATAATTTAAAGTAACCAAGTTTTCATTTACACTTTAGATTTCACCAACGTCTGTTAATAACGATCTTAATCTCCTTTTTTAAAACCTTTATGTTGAATTAACTAATTTATTAACTATAACAATCAATTAACACACTAATCATCAACAACTCAATATTCACCCACGAAAAGAAGATATCAAGAGAAGTTAAAAGAGTCAAACAAGTGAGAAGAATCCATCTAACACACGACTAACCATATTGCTTGTTTTCTGTATGTTCACTTTTGCTTTTTCTATTCAAATAAAGCAGGCTAATTGGTTGCATTGAAAATATAGAATACAAGACAGAGGATAATGGTACTTTCCATAGTCCTTTCATGGAAGCAAAAGGGACACAACCTGGATGTATGGATGCATGTCAAGAAAATCTTTGTATGAATGGAGGTGAATGTATTAATTATTTCACCAAGTATGAATGTGATTGTATTGGAACAGGACTTACTGGACGAAATTGTGAAAAACGTGAGTAAAAAATGAATTTTTTCTTCAACTGTCAAATTTAATTCCATCAAATTTTATTTTTATGCCAACTGTGTTATAGTCTCACAGTATTTATGTACATATTTGTTATATAAGCTATGAAAATTAGTTTGAACGTGTTCTGATATAAAAATCACTTCTTCACTTTTTACTTTTGCAACTACTTTTACCCTTCCACCAAAATAAATTCCGCCAAATTACGTTAAATTTCTTGCCTTTAAGTTAATACGTAAGTTACATCAGTAAGAAAAAGTACTTCATGGTTCTCATTAGACAAATATGGGTCTCTTTCCTTTTTTATTTTTTCCATGTTCTGAGAGAATAAGAATCATTGACTGATTTTGTTACTGCAACGTAAATCTTGCCTAGTAAATTGGAGACGTTACATAGTAACCAACAAACTAGTCAATCAACCCCCAAAAAAATATTTAAAGACGTGTATGCAAAATTAGTTTTCTATAATTACGGTTTCAGCGGCAGATACGTTATCTTTTGATGGGAAAACAAGATTAGAGGTAGAAGTTCCACCAAGTTTGAAAGCAACAACCAACAATCGAATTGTATTCCGTTTCAAAACAAGAGAAGCAAATGGTTTGCTGATGTCAACATGGTCAAAAAGTGATCACTTAATGATTGAAATACAAAATAAAATTATTGTTATGAGCATCGACCTTGGTGGAGGTTTGTGATGTTCACTTGTTGATATAATTTCTTTAAATCGAATTACCTGAAAAAGATATTTTTAAGCCCTAACACTAAATCTCTAAAAATTTGATCATTTTATAAAAAATATCAAAAAAATTCAATTAGCTTTTCGAAGTTCCATACACGGATAGTTTATCTATTCATTGGACTACTTTACACCTGCTGTTTATTCACTACACAATTCTATTATGAGGTTAGTCAAATTTCCAGCAAATAAATATATATAAGCGCATTCTAGTTAACAATGGTTTATGATTTTACGTTGTACCTTAAACGGTTTCTCTAAAAGAAATATTTTGTTTTAATTTAACTGAGAAAAATCTCTTCTTAAAACAACTTCTAACTTTTATACATCACAATTGGAGACAGCTGAGAAATATTTCTACTTTCATTCATGCTTTTTAATATTTTAGGTTCTCACGTTTTTCGAATAATTTATAAATCGTTTAACGACGGAGAATGGCATTTGGTGATTATCAATAGGAGAGGTCGTGATGTTTCAATCGTTGTCGATAACGAGTAAGTTACGAGTACGAGTAAAAGTTAACTTATAGGAGTAGTGCGCTAAATTAAGTTAGGTTTTGCGAAAATAAATTCATATTAAAATGGAAAATAACTTCTTTAACAGAAATTTAATGTCTCTTCTATTGTTCATTTAGACTAAATATCAGTATTATCATTTATTTTCTTATCAGATATGAAATGAAACGTTCAACAAAACGTCAGTTTATGAAATTTGATCTTCGTAATAAATTGTACATTGGTGGCCACCCTGATGTAAAATCATTGACAAAAATAAACAGCAACAGTAGAGTGAATTTCACAGGTTGCATTCAACAATTATATTTTGATGACGTAAGAATTATTTATTACATATTCATACAATTGTGCATGTGTTCAGGAACTCTTGTTAATAAAATTTAAATTTTCTTAAATTTAACGAATTCAAACTAAAACTAAAACACAAACTAAATATACGAAATTGCTTGTCGTACATCTATGACGTGCACCTTTTTAAACCGACTTATCTTCTCTACATTTGTTGTAGTTGAATATCATTTATAAAGTACTAAATATCAGAAGCAACACGTTTAGCCTGTACGGGACAAAAATTACGAACTGCAGTGTAACGAAGGCTAAAGTCATCGTCGTCCGAGAAAATGAAGGTAGGTCATACTATCAAGTAATTGAAAAAAACGAATGAGTGATCATATTTGTTTATTTGTAATTAGTAAGACCACATAAAGTGAAAGACTGAAAACCTATGCACAAACTAGCTTTCTTAGTTTCAATTAGTGCCTCAAATTATAAGTCCATTAGAATAATTAGCGAAGATTAACAGAGACCTTCCCAAATTCTTTCTGTATACGTAGGTGAATAAGGTTTTGTTTTAGCGCCAGCTTTCTAATTAGCGGAACTTCTTTTCGGTGAGTTGCTGGGGGAAAACTATATTAAATCGTCCCACCATCCATCATCCAACAAAAGACGAATTTTTTTCGATACAAGGCCTTTCATATAACACCACATAATAATTACTCCTTATGCTTTTCTAATTGATAATCCGAACTTCTATGCGCAACAATAAGGTTTTATAACCATTTAGTGTAGATTTTTATTTGAGAAATCACGAGATTGTTTGGAAATAAGATGATGAATACGTAACAACAACTGCTACTAGTAATGCTAGTAATTTAAATAGTTTTCCTATGACATAAACATGTGATAATTGTATGAATGCGAGAATGGAATTATAATTAACAACTACACTTTTTGTTCGGTAGAAAATGGAATCAGTGAAAGTTCTCGTCCTTTGGAAAAGACACCTACTGTTTCATCCAATTCTGTTCAAGTAAGTTGGCGCCGATGCACATGGAATTCTTTTGCTACTAATTTAAATATCTTACTTCGAATCAGAATGACTACTATAAACTTGAATTTAATTTCGGGAATAATTGTTAATGAGTGTCAATAGAATTGACGGTACTTGACACTTATCTAAATGAATATTTTGATGTATGATTCTAAAGGGCTGTTCATATGGAGAAAAATACCCCGCCTGACCGAGGTGAAAAAGTTGACCGAGATCCCGGTTTCCTTGAGAAATTCTCATTTTTTTCTAATCGTGT
>JAUEKX010250795.1:5047-17681 GCA_031834005.1 Dendronotus venustus
TTGCCATCGAACATCAAAATAGGATCAAGATAAGTAATTTCGCGCGTGTTATGATGCGGTGTTACAAATCACGAATCTGGTTACTGATGCTCGGACAAGCCCCTGGTCGTATCATCATTTGCCAAAAAGTCTGGTACCGAAAACACAAAGCGACCACAGGCTGTCTCCAAGGCAGTGTTCACACTTGCTGAGATATATGCTGGGTATTTTGAATTAGCTGTGGATTTGCAAGTACATACACGATAACATGCGACCGTTTCGTGCTTCTCAAGGTCTTATGGGTAATATGCTAGCGGTCTAGCGAACTCCTTAGCACTTTCCCTTTTGAAAGCGTTCTTCTAGAAATATCGAAAACACTTTTTGACTTTTTGATATCCTTTTATTAATCAGGATGTCAGCTGAGTCGCAAAGTTATGGACCAGCCTCGCAGACACTTACATTTCTAGAGACAGAGGAAGCAGATTTTGGAGCAGATACTCAAGGAAGTGAATTTGAGTTCAACGAATTTACGTTGCCTTCTCAAACTCAAACCCAGTCGCAAGCATCTCAACTAGATCAAGCTAGTCAACCACTCATAAACGGATTTCCAGAGAATTCAACTACCATAAGTGTGAGAAAAGGAGGTCAAGATCGTGAACTCTTGATAAGAAAACATGACAAAGATAAGAAAGAGCCAAAAGATAAAGTTGAAGAAACAACAACAAATAATGTAACCAAAGGTGTTGAAGAATTGAACTTTGAAGATGATGAAGATGAGTCTTTTGCTGACAAAGAGCTTCCACCTCATGCATGCAGGTATACACTAGCTATAGGCTTGTAATTTTGATAGGGTTTTTAGAGGCATTGTATTTTCCTCCATCAAAGAAATTTAATTTTATGGTATTTGGCTGTGGCACTGCCATTAAAATAAGATTTTCATAATATTTAACAGGATTGTTCTGTAAGGAGAAGAGGGGTTTGGGTGACAGCTATTTTAAAGTATGAGAATCTCATTACAATAAAAAAAAAGTATTTTCCTACCTTAGGTTTTGTTTAAGCAGTAAAAAAAGTGATTCTGTATAGATAGACTCTTTCAGTTTGCTGTTGGCTGTCGTAAAGTTTCCAAATCTAATGGATGAAAACAAACACATTTTAAAGTAAAACTCATGCAAAACATGCCCTTGTAAATTAATCAAAATAATATTGATGCTTGAGATGTGACCAGTACATTATGTAATATTACCTATACTATCATAATTCCAACCATATATATTCTTTTTTTGACTATGCATTCTTAAAATATTAGGAACTTGAGATGTGTTGATTAGGGACTTCATTATGCCTTACAATTGCTTGTAACTTACAATGTTTTCACCCACTAGAAATGTGTGTAAATTATATAAGGTTAAAAAATCATGAAAATTGATTGGCTTATGGCTTTGGACAAAATGGCATCCGTGAACTGAAAAGGTCTATAATCAACTTGCAGCCCCACAATCTGCGTAATACTTATTAGATAGGTCTTTCAAATTTTTTTGTATATGCAAATAAGTTATAATGAATAAATACTAATAATAAATGTGAATATTAGCAGGTGATTGCAAAATATAAATAGTGTGAAGGGAGTAGACATGACAAAAAAAAAAATCTTGATAAAATTTAAATTTTTCAAAAATGTTTTGTTCAAAAGGAGGGTGAGTGGGTCTTCGGCTTATTAAAACAATTCTGTTGAAAAGCATGAAAACCTTTTGGTAACAACCCCTTACCAGTTTCATTATCCTTATAAGGGAGGGGCTTTCCAAGCAATAATAAAGGCAAGAGCAACCATAAATCATTACTTTAAAGGCACTTTTATTTTAAAACTGGCCTTGTATATGATATTTCTTAAATTTTTTTAGATATTGTGGTATCCATGACCCTGCATCTGTTGTTTTTGATAACACTGACAAGAAATGGTTCTGTAATGGTAGAGGGAATACATCTGGAAGGTTTTATATATTCTTATACCAAGATGTTAAATTCAGAATCATAAATGAAAGAAATAGTTTTAAATTTTTCTTCTTAAGATTTCTAAACAATCTGTAATTGGTGAAGTATTCTTATGAAGACAATAATTATGAATTTAGTGAAGATTTGATTTAAATTCATTTTATTTAGCCATATCATTAACCATCTAGTACGAACAAAACATAAAGAGGTTTCCCTTCATAAAGATGGCCCACTTGGTGAAACTCAATTGGAATGCTATAATTGTGGTTGCCGAAATGTTTTTTTGCTTGGCTTTATTCCTGCTAAAGCAGATTCAGTTGTGGTTCTTCTTTGCAGGTACTTTGTTTTTATATCTTATAATTTATTGTTAATTCTACATCTATTGTTTTCACCTACTAAAAATGTTCATTTCAAATGAATCTCTGTAATTTCAAAACCATCCACAATTTAGACTTCAGGGTTAATTTTATGTGTGTGTGTAACATTACATCATGTTAAGTCATTGCATTGTTAAACAGCAAAAACAATAAGGTAACAATGAGGGGCTAAAGAAAATTAGAAATCCGGGCTAGAATAGAAACTATTAGAAAACATAAAAAGTTTTTTAAAAAAATGATGTCAGAAAATATAAGTGAAAATGAAGCCATTGCCAAACTATTGCCTATCTATGAAGTCAATAAATATATAAATTGGAATTTCTTTTGAATGCGAGGAGCTATGAGGATGTTTGACCCCTTTGTTGGAAAAGTAATTAGATATTGAATGTAACTATCCAAGCTATCAAATCAAAACCTTAAAACTGAAATATCTCATTTGGAATATAACTCTTAAAGTTACAAAATATTTTGTTAAAAATTAGACTCCTTTTGCACATGACATCATCAAAACTTTAGATCTTTGAACTTTAAAATTATCTCATTAAAAAGCAGTGTAAGCAGACCTATCATATTATAAAAAGAAATCAGTTTACATTGCCATTATCACACAGGCTTGGGTATTCTCTTGGCAGGGGATACCAGGCCTTTTGACAATTATTTTGTAGTGCTTGATTTGAGAATCTGTTATATAAGTGCCCAAGAGGGAAATTTATTGATTTGTTAATTTGTTTCTTATTTTAGACAACCTTGTGCTCAGCAAAGCAATAAACAAGATACCAATTGGGATCAAAGTCAATGGCAACCCTTGATCAATGATCGCTGTTTTCTTTCATGGCTTGTCAAAGTTCCATCTGAACAAGAACAGCTACGTGCACGTCAAATCTCTGCTGTTCAAATAAACAAACTTGAGGAATTATGGAAAGAAAATCCTGAAGCAGTGCTTGAAGATTTGGAAAAGCCTGGTGTAGATGAAGAACCATCAACTGTTTTGCTAAGGTGTGTACTGCAATAATATAGTATTATATTAAAGGATATCAAACTACAAATGCATATTTAACTCGTTCATTTATGAAGATGAACAAAAATAATACTGAACTATTTTACTTGTATAAAAGGTACGAAGATGCATACCAGTACCAAAATATATTTGGTCCTCTTGTTAATCACGAAGCGGAATATGACAAAAAGTTAAAAGAATCTCAATCTCAAGATAACATTGTTGTTCGATGGGATATTGGTTTAAATAAGAAACGCATTGCTTATTTCAATTTTCCACGTATGGATGGTGAAATGAGATTGATGCAAGGAGATGAATTGCGTCTTCGTTACAATGGTGAAATGCGAAAACCTTGGTCTGGTGAAGGACATGTTATTAAACTACCAAACAGTATCTTTTCATTAATTGCCTTGTAATGTTGTTTTGTTTTATTGTTATGTACTGTAAATAACTAGTCTAGATGATTCTTTGTGAGCTGTAAAGAAAACTTGTTAACCTTAACTGCCATTTGCAGATATTGATTTTGGGGAAGAAGTTGGTTTAGAGTTGCGGAAGAATGATGGTGTACCAACTGAATGTACACATCACTTTTCTGTTGATTTCATTTGGAAATCAACATCATTTGATCGAATGCAATATGCAATGAAGACCTTTGCTGTTGATGAAACATCTGTTAGTGGTTACATTTATCATAAATTGCTTGGTCATGAAGTAGAAGAACAAAATGTCAAATGTACATTGCCGAAGAGGTAAATTATAAAACTCTTCACACTTTTTTTAATTTTGCTACATATTAAATCCATCCAATTTTATTAAAATTTATTATTTATTATTTCAGATTTTCTGCCCCTGGGTTGCCTGAGTTGAATCATTCTCAAGTTTATGCAGTCAAAACAGTTTTGCAAAGACCTTTAAGCTTGATACAAGTAAGTATTTATTTAATACATTAAACCTTACAAAATGTTTGATTAATCTTTAGTTTCATTTTTTAGCTTTCAAACATTTTCCAGGCCTACAATTAAGTAGAAGATTGTTTTCTTGTATTGAGACATTTTTCAAGGAAATAAATTTGCAAATTCTGCAAGCATGATTTTTATGTTTATTAAATCTGTTCAACTAAGTTCAATCTGACCATATGAAAGTTATCTCGTCAAAATTATTGAGATGAAAGTTTATACTTTACTTAAATCTGTAATAGTTATCTAAAATATTTGTTTTGTTTTCTCAGGGTCCACCTGGAACTGGTAAAACAGTAACTTCAGCTAGTGTAGTTTATCATTTGGCAAAACAAAATCTTGGACAAGTGCTTGTATGTGCTCCAAGTAATATTGCTGTTGATCAGTTGACTGAAAAAATTCACAAAACTGGTTTAAAGGTAAATAAATCTGTATAAGCATAATACTTCTAGAATACTCAATGCTACACCCAACCAAGGTCAGGCTATATAATAAAACTGAGTGATACTCTGCCCTATACTCTGCCCCTGTGTCACTGTTCTTTACGTTTACTTATTGTAGTATTGAAAGATAGAATTAAGAGAGAAAAAATTTCATTTTTAATGAAAGTTAAATATTTTCAGGTTGTAAGATTAGCAGCAAAGAGCAGAGAAGCCATTGATTCTCCCGTATCCCATCTTGCATTGCATAATCAAGTTCGAAATATGGAATCAATGCCTGAACTTCAAAAACTCCAACAACTGAAAGATGATCAAGGTGAACTTTCGTCTGCTGATGAAAAACGATTCAAAACATTGAAATCTTCTGCTGAAAAGGAACTGCTACAGGTATATGCAGATACAAATCTAAAACACATGATAATAACAACATAAATTAAGGGTCCACACATTTCTATTATAAATAAACAATGCATAATGGGAAAAATAATTGAAAAACTTAAAATTGTTATCAGTTTAAATTATCAGTTTCTTTTTTCAAATTTTATTCTTTTGTCTTTTGGAAGTTCTTGGCAAATTTTTAGCTTCACTTTAATAGTTCCATACCTTCTATACATATGTATATATTATTCTTACAACTTTCTTTACCAAATAAATTAATAAATAATAATTTACCAACAGACAAGATGGATTCCATATAGTACGAATTTTGCTTGTTTTCTCTGTTTATTAATGTAACTTCTCGTTCTGTTTATTATTAGCATGCTGATGTAATTTGTACTACTTGTATTGGTGCTGGAGATCCACGATTGCGAATGGCAAAGTTACGTTTTCGATGTGTTTTGATTGATGAATCAACACAAGCTACAGAACCTGAATGTATGGTACCAATAGTTCATGGTACAAAACAGGTACCACAATAACAACAAATATTTTGTAGTGATTTTGCATTTTAAAAACGATGTTCTATTTAATTCTTTATTTCATCTTTTAGCTCATTCTTGTTGGTGATCATTGCCAGTTGGGTCCAGTTGTTATGTGCAAAAAGGCAGCCAGGTAAATAACTTGTTCTTTCTCTTTTTAAAGATAAATACATATCCCTGAAATAAATGTTTTTATTAACTTTTTTATCATAATTTTTTGACTAATATATTTGAAAAGTTATTTTTACATAACTTCAAATTCTCAAAAGAAAGTAGCTTCGCGATAAACTATTGAGTTTAGCGGGGAAGTATATTGCGAAATAAAATAGACAATCTGAGAATAAGATTTTATAAAAATGCAATGTTAATATATTCTAATAACTAGTTATTGGCGACACTGGATACACTTGCAAATGAATGTCAATTAAGGCACCCAACTCGTAACCTGCTGGTCAGGGGTTCGAGTCAACTGCCGGTCACAGTGGCGAGGATAACCTCTCACTGCTAATTGCCAAAGGATTCCGTTGTAGGTGTTGTGCAACGAAGACAGGACTCTCATTGATAACAGTCTGATTAGTACTGAAGAGGCAATCCTGGGTAAATAATAGTAAGTAATGTAAATGTTTTTTTTTTTTTAGTGCTGGTTTGTCTCAATCTTTGTTTGAAAGATTGGTTGTATTAGGGATTAGACCAATCCGTCTTCAAGTTCAATATCGTATGCATCCTGCGCTCAGTGAGTTTCCATCAAACCTGTTTTACGACGGAACTCTACAAAATGGTGTCACTATTGGTAAGTCAAATAAATATTGCAATTTATTGGTAATCATTCTTTATGTGCACAATTTGAGCCAGCTTTCAATTTCATATTAATTGAATAGCAACATATTGTTATTCAATGAATTGTACAGTAATTAAATTCTATCAAAGAATATTTTGTTTATATTTTACAGCTGAAAGATCACAAACAGGAGTTGATTTCCCATGGCCTGTAGGAGATAAGCCTATGTTTTTCTATGCTACGACTGGGCAAGAAGAAATCTCTTCTTCTGGAACTTCGTATTTGAACAGGTCAGCTTATATATTTTGTTGAATCCTAAGACAAGAAACATTATGGCTTGACAATTTCTTCTTTCATAGATTGGTAATGATTATAAAAACGCTTGACTAATGAACAAAAATAACAGGTGTCAATAAATGTTAATTTCAGAAAGTTTTCAAAAATTGCCTTCCAAAAAAGTTTCTTCATGCAAAATACAAGTTGCTGGATGTGATACATTCTGGTATTCCGGCATAAAATTGTCATTTAAAATATTAAACTACATGGTTTGATTAATCATTATCATATCATTTTTATACTCATTTTAATGAATGAGAAAAATTGATTAGCACAAAAAATAGAGGCGTTGAGTTAAAATTTGAATAAACGGTCACATTTTTTCTTTTGCACATTTGCCCCAATAAAATAAAGAAATCTGATGTGTTAAAAGTTTATGGTCAATTATAGAAATAGACCTTCATTCTCGCTTTTAAGAAGTCGTATTATAGAGGCCAAATGAATAATGATTTTCTAAAACATGCTATGTGATTTTTCATATATTAGAAATCATATGTTTGAGTAATCAATTCTTTTATTTAGTCTTCCGTTTTCATGGCTATTCTTCTGTTAATTTATTTTAGAACGGAAGCAGCAACAGTAGAGAAGATTGCTACTCGTTTCTTAAGAGCAGGAATTAAACCGGAACAAATTGGTATCATCACACCATATGAAGGACAGCGTGCTTATATAGTTTCTTACATGCAGTTCAGTGGTTCCTTGCATGCTACTCTATACCAGGTAATCTAAAAAATATTTAACTGTATGTTTTTATTTTACATTTTAATTAGTATTTCTCTATAATCTTTCTCATTTAAGCCAACACAGATTATCTATTTATTTCTACTTCAACATCTCTATGTTATTTCCTGTATTTATATGTACAAACACGCACTTATTTAAAAGGGTACTCAAATTTGTTGATAAAAATAATATTGTTTTTAAGTAGGAACTTTCCGAATAGTATGCAATTGTTTCTTATCTGACACATAGCATTCATTTTTAAATTTAGTTTCTTTTAAAAAACTTGTTATTTATAAATTTTAGTCGATCGAAGTGGCAAGTGTGGATGCTTTTCAAGGCCGTGAGAAAGATTTTATAATCATGTCTTGTGCTCGTTCCAATGAACACCAAGGGATAGGTTTCTTGAAAGACCCTCGTCGATTAAACGTTGCATTGACTCGATCAAAGTACGGTTTAATCATTGTTGGTAATCCCAAAGTATTGTCCAAACAACCTTTATGGAATCATTTATTGAATGACTATAAAGAAAAGAGAGTTTTGGTAGAAGGTATTAATTTTGTTTTACTTAGAAGCTTCCTTTTCATGTATAGAATTCTATAATGCTACAGAAAATGTTTGTAGCAATGTAAATTCAAACTATTATGATAATTTTCATTGTTTAGGTCCATTGAACAACTTAAAGGAAAGCGTCATTCAGTTTAGCAAGCCTCGTAAACTTGTGAATCGTTCCAACCCTGGAGGACGTTTTATGAGTAACACAACATTTGATGCTCGTGAGGCTTTGATTGCGCCTGGAATGTATGCAAATCGTCCTGTACGACCTCATGTTGATCCTGTAATGGAATCTTATTATCGTACACATGATCGAATGAACTTTTTCCCGCCTGGACCAGATCAAGCGCGCAATGCGTTTGCCGCTAATATTCCAATTCCTGTGGGAATGTTTATGTCACCTATGCCACCGCCAGCTGCTTACCAATTCAACCACCAGGTAAATTAATTTCCTAATGTCACAATTGATTTTTTGTGTTGTGTGTTTTAGTTTTCGGTAATTGCTTTGTTATTGTCACTTCTGATCGTTTAGTTCGTGTTGTAAAATTTTGTTTGCACTTTCTTGTGAAACATCTGTCACACCTTTCTGTATTCATACTTTTAGATGGTTCGGCCTGGTCAACATCGTCAAAGAATGCCGATGAACAACAAAGGAAATCATAAACAAGGACATTATTCAAGCAACAGACCTTCTGCAAACAACCACCAACAACAGGTTAAGATGAGAGAAATCCTCTAATTGTATCTTGAATATACATATTCACTATAATTACTTCATGTCAGTTCTTTTTATAAACTATAAGGAATGGGCTTGTCTCAAGATTTCATAAAATTTATTAGAGATTATTAGTTTTACTCCTTCTGAAACTATTTTCCGCATTTTTTATAAATTCGAATATAGTTGATTGCATATTCAAGTAGTTAGTTTGTGTTGCAGAATTATTCAAAACAAAATCTTATTTTATCACAGGATCTCTCTCAAGGCCCACTATCTCAAGGTCCACTTTCGCAGGGTCCACCATTAACACAAGGTGCAATGAGCCAGCAGATGCCACCACTTTCTCAACCTCTCTCTCAACCAGAGCTATCACAGGTATACTAGTCGATGCTGATTTGTTTGCTTTACATACATTTAAAAATTTAATAAGATGAGACTATTTTTTATCCCTGAAACTTTAATTCTAAAGTACTCCATTCTACAAGTTTAACAAGCAAATATAAAGAAAACAAGAAAAACGGGGGAGTTTGTTACTTTCAACAGTTTTTTATAAAAATCGTTTTGCTTTGTGTTTTTAGGACAGCTACTTGGGCGACGATTTCCAATTGAAATCTCAGGCAGATCAAGTTTTATCTCAAGATTCGTCTTATCAAGGGGATCGTGGTGGTTATCATCCGTTTTCATCACAAGCGGAATATTCTCAACCCATGTACAATTCACAGTACTGATGCCGTGCAGCTGATTGGATGTGGATCTGTCCGTCCTTCATTTAACAAAAAACCACGAATAATAAAGAAATGGAAGTTAAAGGAGAGATAACCAACTGATCGATGATAGGACTATCTGCATACCAAGAATAGCCGCTACCACTTTTTGGTTGTTTGGTTAATTTTTATCGTTGTTTTCGCATTCCAAATAACATAGAGGCCCACCTTTGGCGATTGTTTTTGGTGAACGTTGAATGAGTTAAAAAAGATCTATCTCGTTCAATAACTTCTTCTTGTGAAGAAAAGTTGAAGAACTGCAATACATTGGAGAATCTAGAATTTTTCTATTTTTTTTTTTTTTATTTTTTTTTTTTTATTCACTCTTTACAACTCCAGCATATTTATCCAACCCGCTTTCAACTAAAATAATTTTTTTTGCCTTAAACGATATATTTTATTGAGGAATAAATCTCCACAAAAGCGTTTTTTTACAAGAAGTAGTTAATCAAATTTAATTGGGTTTCTCTGATTTCGAAATATTACTAACCCTTTAAGTACGAGTACTAGTTGGAAGAACGCCGTTTTTTGGATTGAACTTTCACAACCAAGTTCAATTTTTAATTGGCAATTAGCACTTAAACGGTTAAGATCTATTCGAGGTATATTTTTTGTGAGTTGAATTCCATTAAAACTATGGTAAATGATTTTTTAGATTGGATTGATTACCCCAAAGAGTGTTCTGATTCCCATAGAATTGCTTGTAAATGTTTTTTTTTTATCTTGTTAGGAAAAATTTTCTCAAGTTTGTAAAGTTAAATTGCTGAATCCAACGATAAAAGAAAAAAATATAACTGTTAATTATCTTTTCACCATCTATTTTTGGTATCTTAAACTCGGTTTCAACTGAGGGTTAACGTGGGCTAGAATTTTTTCTAAACCATGAATTAGTTTTTGTTTATATAAGCCTAATTAAATTTTGCCAGTTCCCATTTACTTCATCTATATCTTTCAAAAAATGACAAAATTGAAAAAAAGTATACACCAAGTATGTCAGCGTTTTTAAACCATGCGTTAACGTGGTTTTGAATACAAGAAGCTTCGCATCCAAGAATTCCTTAACCCATAGTTCAGTTTTAGAGAAACCATGAATTAAAATTTTTGAGTTGGCTTATTTTTTGTTTCCATTTGGGTTAATTTTTAAACTACATATTCTAGAACATGTTAACTCGTGTTCATCATCGGCCTATCGGTTGCGTTTTGTTGTGTAGTAATCGTTTAATGTGTATGTGATTAGCTCCTTCGTAGTTCTATTTCTTTAGGAAATGTTTTTGAAAGCAGAAAGGAGAAAAACACTGCTAACTAGAATGACAAATCACAAACTGTTGACAAAAAAAATTAGATAAACCGCCATGTGCTTTTTGTTTTCCCGCTTGTTCCTCGTCAACAAATAGCCATATTTAAACTCGTGACCAGTGATGCAATCAATTTCTTTTATCCAATCAGAACGGCCGTAGCAAGTTGTTATTGTCCAGCGAGCCAATAAAAATGCTTTCAGTCTTGAGAAAAAAACCGGCTCTGAAATATGCTCATCTAACAACAAAACATTTTAAAAGAAAAAGACAGCTGTTGGCATTGGAGATGACACGACTTAAACTCAATCTAAGTTACTAATAAACCTCTAACAAGAAACTGTAACAAGATCACCTGAAAAGTTGTAAGTTATAAATTTAGTTGTTGAGTAATGTTATAAAATGGCAAAAATATTTCAACAAGGAAGAGCATCAGGGGAGATAAGTTCTGCCGCTAACTGTTTACTTTCAATGTCGAATTTCAATCGAAAACAGGACACTTCCTTAACGTGTGATAGTGAAGAAACACTCGAAAGAGTAGCATCGATATTGGCTAGTTTGAGGGAAAGTGCTTCACGTGATCGTGAATTTATTAAAACTGAGTCTAATTTCAACTGCTATCAACAAACCAGCGAAAGTTGCTTCCTTACACCCCCTCGAAGTAACACTTCCTCACCAGTGAATAATGTCTTAATTCAACAAGATAGTGAGTGTATGAAAGAGAATAGTAAAATATTTAACCAACAACAAGAAACACAGCATACTAGAATTGGTAAATCTTTAAAAAGAAAAGCTGAAGAACAATCAAATCAAAATGGAAAGAAGAAGACTCACGCTTGTCCATATGAAAATTGTTCTAAAGTCTATGGCAAGAGCTCCCATTTAAAGGCTCATATGAGAGTTCATACTGGAGAAAGACCATTTCAATGTTCTTGGAAGTCTAATGCTGATGTTGCGTGTGGAAAAAGATTTGCTCGTTCAGATGAACTTGCTCGTCATTACAGAGTACATACAGGCGAGAAAAATTATATTTGTCCTGTCTGTCAAAAGCGATTTATGAGAAGTGATCATCTAGCAAAACATGCTCGTCGCCATCCAGATTATGACCCTATAACAAAATCTATAAAGCAACCACCCAAGAACATGGATGTTCTTTTCACACCAGTCTCGATTAGTGTGAAAGATGCTAACAAACCAGAAAGCTTAGCAATAATGGTTCACTCTAATCTGATGGCTGTCGATAAATTTGAACCATTTGGCTTTACTGCAGGTTTAAAAACAAGAATTTACCCACCTCACCATGCCATCCCAAGACTTCCGTCTGTTTGATTTAATCAACAAACCCCAAGAAACTCACAATAATTAGAAAGTTTTTCTTCATATTGTTGGTGAATTCTGTTGATCAGAAAACAACACTGGAAAAGAAAATCTGAATAATTGTTGTGATGCTTGCTGTGTGGTTTGGATGTTATCAAAGGTTATTGAAGATTCGTTTTTGTAAGACGAGCTTTTGTTTTTTTGTGTCAGATTTGACAGGTTTTATGAAATCTTTGATCTCTGCAAAAAGGCATGTGATATTAGTTGAGTTATCTACAACATCACTTAATTTTTATTTGTGTTTTAAAAGCATTTATTCTTTTCGTTATTTGAAAAGGATAAGTTATTTTAAGAAAGTTTGTGGGCAGTTTTTTGCCCTTTGATTCCTTCCTTATATACACATCATATTTAGATTTTTAAAATCGTTTGTACAGTTTTTGCATATTAATCATTCAGACTTCTTTCTTACTTAAAGGATCGTATATATATATATATA
>JAUEKX010250796.1:0-10081 GCA_031834005.1 Dendronotus venustus
GGATCCTTCGCCTTCTACTATAATAGGAGTTTTATCTTTTGACAATTTTTGAGTTCTCCAATGGTGAAACATTGCGACGTGCTTTCATCTGTAGGTGTGGTTTGGGAGCAATGACAATCTCTCAGCATTGTTAGTATCAGTGTCAGCAATATTATTGTTATCTTATTCATTTTCTTATTATCCTAAAAATGTGATGAGAAATTATTGTTCGTTTAATTGTTTCTTTAATTCTGTTAAGGGCATGTTATCTTCTAATTCTTCTTGTAGACGTTCTTTAAGATCTTTAAGTGGAATATCGTCTTCTTCTTCCCATTCTTCTTCTTTTATTGGAAACAAGCTTCGGGTTTTTGTTGGTTCCGGTTGGTCTCCTCTGTGGGGCTTTAACCGAATATGGTGTATAGGGCTTCTCAGGATACTACATGTTGGTGTCTTCAGACGGTAGTTCGCGGGCGGTATTACTTCTACGATTTGGTGTGGTTCAGAATATTTTTGCAAAAGCTTCGGCGATCGTCCTTTCTGTCTCTTGTGCGACGTGAGCGAAACATATGAATCCAGCGGATACTGTTTGAATCCGTGGCTTCGTTGTCATTCTCGGAATTACAGATTTACTGTTAGTCTTTCCAAATGATCTTTCTGTGAAGTGGTTAGGGTTTCCTTCTGTGTGTTTCCTACTTCGGGTGGTAGAGTGGGAAGTCGTCCAAACAATAGTTCCTACGGACTTTCTCTTCGGGTTCTCACTATAGCAGTTCAGTGAGCAAATAGAACACCTTGAAGTAAACTATCCCAATTGTTATGATTAGCGTTTACATGATGGGCGATACCAATAGTGATTACTTGATTCATTCGTTCGATCATTCCATTTGCAAGTGGATGGTAAGGTGTTGTTTCAATTTTCTGTATACCGAGGCGATTGCGAACGACATTCATCAGCTTGCAGGTGAAGTTGGTGCCTTGGTCTGTTAGGAAAGTACGTGGTGTTCCATAGCGATAGATTATCTCTTCAATAAAAAGCTTTGCAACGACCAATGTTTCTATTGTCTTCACAGCAAATGCTTCGGGCCATAAGGTATGCCTGTCTATAAACGAGACAATGTACCTTTTTTCCCTTTTTGTCGGGGGAAAGGGGATAAGAATGTCACAAATAACTTGTTCAAATGAATTTGTCAAGGGAATCGGGAACACGGGTGCCTTCTGAGTTTTTCCTTTCAACTCGTTACAGGTTGAACAGTTGTTTATAAACCGGACAACGTCTTTGTTCATCCCTTTCCAGTAGTATCTTTGTGTCAGTTTGTTGATGGTTGCGTTGATAGCAAAGTGTGCCATATGGTTCGGACAGTGGAATTCTTCAATCAGTTTGTTGTGCTTACTTCGAAACATGTAAAGTTGTCTTTTTCCATGTTAAGTGTTTGTGGGGTTGATTCGGTTCAGTATTCCCTGATCCAATACAAATTCACGGAAGGGTGATTCATCAGAAGTCCTCAATTCTTCTTTTATTTTTACAATGTCTAAGTCTGTATTTTGTTCAGCAATGATATGGTTTTCAGGAATTATGATGCAGTTCACTGGTTGGGGTCGATCATGGTTTATTAGGTTCTTTTGAAGTGTTTCCTTGTCTTTATCTGGCGGGAGCGTATTCAATCTGCTTAGGGCGTCTGCAACGAGGTTTTCGTGACGTGCCATCGAGCCAATCATCCAGTCAGGTCATGTGCTGTCAGCATGTTTCTGAGATGTTGGTGATCGGTATATACTGTACATCATCCATTACTTGAGGATGAGCTGGAATCAAGTGTTTTTGTAAAGTTCTGGCTGCTACGTGTTGGGAGTCTATTTTCCATTCTGAGGTTACAGTTGAAGGGCGTTTCTTCTTGTAAGCTTCACTTTTGATGCTGGGAAGAGTTTAGTTTTGATGTAGGTTATTTCCATTTGTGTCTATCAGCATAAGTTCTGCTGTGGAGCCATTATAAGTCAATGTGTCTTGGTTTTTCTCCAAAAAGTCGTCTCCAAGGAGAAGTGATAAAGACAAATTCTCAAAAACATGGGTTGTCTAGAAGTATGTTGCATTTCCAATTGTTATGGACAGGTTGAGAACTTGTAGGTCTCTTTCGCTTTTCCCATTAGCTACTTGAACGGTAGCTGGAGGTTCGTCAGCCAAATACAACGTCGTATCATTGACTAACTTCAATGTAGCTTCTAGCGATATAGCGGTGATTGTTGATCCAGTGTCAATTAGTGTTTGTATCGGGTTTTTGTAAACATAAATCCAAAATACGCTTCGCAGTTTCTTGGTATCTGCGTTGCATTTAACTCGATCTTTAAATATATTGTTTCGGATGCGGTTAGTCATTCTTTCTTGATGCTTTGGCAGTCTCTAGCATAGTGTCCTTTATGAGAGCATTTAAAAAAAAACAACTTCTGATTTATATGGAGGTGCATATCCTGGTGGTGGGACTGTTGAGTAGGCTTTCGTTCGATATTGAGGCGGCGTTGATTTGGCTCCTTCTGCTATTCTTCGTCGGCTGTCTTTGCTGATGTGTTCTGGCTTTCTACAATAGTAACATGTCAGGGCGGTTCCTGGTTGATGGAAGGAAAGGTTAGTTATTCTTGGACAATTGAAGGGGCGTGTGTCGGTTCTGGGTTAGTGGAAGGGATGCAAGTCGGTTCTTGGACGGGTGTCTCGACGAAATCCATTGTTTTGCGGGTTTTGTCTCATATTTCTATCTGGCTTTCTGTCTTGATTCTCCTTGATTGACTGGACGGTTTCTAGTACGTTTCTCATGACTTCATCTGATTGTGGAGTATTCACTGCTTCTTTCAGCAGAAGAGCATGGGCTGCATCGCTGTATGTGTGCGGTTGTCTCATCTGTATGTACTGGAGGTATTTCGGGTCTAAGCCTGCGATCATATTATCAGGACGCGTTTGGTTGGGAATTATGTCGTCGTTAACGGACTCTCCAAATTTTGGTAGAGAGTTAATGTCAACGTTACGTGTCAGGAGTGCTGCAACCATTGAGTTTTTTTGTGCTATTTCAGTGGTGTAGTTGACAATATCGTCATCGGTTGTTGTTGATTCTCTCTCCGAATTTTCTACACTGTTGTTATCTGACAAATCCGAATATTGTTGAAATAGTTCGGGTCTTGGGGTAGATGTGTTAATCGGATCTGGTGTTGCTTCAAAAATAGACATTCTCTCTCATTGCAGGGGAAAAGACGTATTCTTCATGAAAATTGGCTATTTCTTGCTGGGCTTTTCTTATCACCTGGTTGAGTCTAGTATTCTGGTTCTGTATGCTAATCTGTATCTTTACGGATTTTCTCAGTTCAATTGTATGAGATTCCGAAAGTTTTTCGAATCGCAGTCGTAGGTTTTGTCTCTTCATGTCTTGGGTTTTAATTTCTCGTTTTAACTCAACCAGTTCTGAGTTGTCTAGATTGTCTAACACTGTTTTGTCGTATCCTTTTTACTCGATCAGGATCTGACGGATGTGTTTCTTGCTGTCTTTTATCAACTGTCTTTTATCAGTCTCTTGAATTGTTCTTTTAGGTTATCAATAAGCTGATTCTGAAGATTCTGTCGAGCGCGTTGGTAACCGTGAAGAAGCGGTATCTCGGTTTCTAATTGTTCAAGTGTATTGTGGTTTTCAGAAACAAGTTCCTGAAGGATAGAGATTGTCGTTTGGGATCCAATCCCGTGGTCTTCTGTTTCGCTGGTTCGGATGAGACAAGAACCTTGGTGGGGATGATGAACTCCCTCGTCCGGTGTAACTAGCTCGGTGTAGGCTGCATCTGATGCTGTTTCCTTTTCTTCTTGGTTCTGTCTAGGGTTGTTTATATTGTTTGTAATAGCTTCGAGTTGAGTGTTCTGTTCTGTGCAATTCTTAGTGAGTTAATTTATTATTTTCTTTGTTTTATTGAGGATGTAAACAAAAAATCCGAATTAAAATATATACAAGCAGGTAAGTTATTAATTTTCTTCTTTTTTTTTTTCTCCTTCTTTACTTCTTTGTAGCAAATTCTTCAGTTGATTCTGGTTATTACTATTATCTTATTCGTCATTATCGTTGTTGCTTCATGTCATGGGAGTGTCGGTGCGGTGGCGGGGTAGAAGGCTTATACCATACTGGTCGGTATTCGTCTGGGTCTGACTGTGAAGATCCTAAGGATGTAGGGGCAGTTTTTCGCGTGTTACCCTTACATTCCGTTACCTACCACCTATTCGTTCTGTGATTAGGGGGATCTACACTAGAAGTCTCATCTGATTCGTTTCATGATTTCGATTCGTTGCTGTCAGACTCCTCTATGCCTCATCGCAAATTTCTTATTATTATTATTCAACAGTCTTGTCAGACTGTACAAGACAGGTTACGACATATTCTTTATCTCGAGAGTTTGTTGGCCAGGCATTATTTCCTCAGGGCTTATTTCTTCATTTATGTACCATGGGTTTCATCCTACACTTATGCAGGGCTTTCTTCTTTTTAGTTAAACTTTAGTTAAACTCTTTGGTTTAAATATTTACCACACACAAAGATAAAAATTATAAGCAAACATTATTCAAGATATCTTGATCTATGTTTAAATATAGGACGATTATATGAAACTGCTACCATGACAACAAAAAGTCACTAGCAGTGTGATTGAAATTACCCTATATTTCACAAACAATAAATGCAGCACGCTACAACGAATTACTACGGAAAACAACGGAGAAATGTTTCTGCAGCAACTTGTTTCAAGTCACTTTACATCCTTATTATATGAATCATTGAACAAACAACAGCAAACGAAGAATCAAAGAAAACAAAAAAATATATCGTGACAAGTTGCTCAAATAGACTGTCGTGCGTTGTTCTCGATGGGAAAATGGCCAAAGTCAACCACTTGCAAGTTCCTTAGTTTCTTAGAGATATACAAGGTGACACACAGTACATGGGGATTCTAATAATAACAAAGTTCTAGTAGAACATCCACTTGATCTTTAAGGAAAAATCAAGAAAATCTATACTCATCTATACAGTCAGCGAGTTCAGCTTCTCCAAGGCCTACTAAAGATTCACGCTTTGAAGATGTCTTTTGTTTATCTTTTCTATTCTTCCTAAATTAATACAATCACATGACTAAATTACAAGTTAATGTTTTATCTCATGGTTACTCTTTCTCTTTCTCTCCTTCCCGTCTCCATCTCCAGTCTCTGTTTCGTTTTGTCTTCTCCTATCTCTGCATCTCTCCTGTCTCTGCTCGTTTTCTGATTCTGTCTTTTGTTCTTCTTCCGTTCCTTTATCGTTCTCTGTTCGTCCTATTCGCTCTGTGGTTTTCCTCGTTCTACCCCTTTTCTAGCTAGTATCGTTTATATATACAAGGTTCGCAAAATAAATTATCTAATGCGCATAATTAGTAGGAAAGTGTCTGATTGGTTGAAGGGGATTTTTCTCGTAAAGGCTGCTGGGAGTTTCATTGTTCATTGTGCGGGATACGCCTTCTTCCTTGTCTTATATCTTCGTTCGAGGTTATTTCTTTTTACGTCTTCATTTCCCACGATTTCCGTTCTTAATGACTTGTTAGGTAAGGTTTTTGGTCTAGGTATGCGACATCGTAATGACATTTAAGGCATGAATGACAATTGTCGTTCTAGATATGCGACAATACTTTACTAATTTTTTTTGTTTGTTTGTTTTTTTCGCACTCTCAATTCTCACAAACCAAAATTATGATGTATAACTATAAGAATAAACATGAATAATAAAAAGCTTCTCTCGACTAATCTCTAAAAAAAAAGGATAAAAATACTTGTGATATCTGGTAAACATTCTTTCTGTGGTGAAGTGATAGTCTTCTAATGGAATGGATGGGTGCTTCTTCGCGTATCTTCTATTGTCAACTTGTATCAGCTCGACTAAAAAGTCGTCTTTGGTATAACTGTGATAATCTTCTTCTATCATACAAATCATAAGAACAACGCAAATAAAAATAATGTTGGAACAGAGATATATCTCCTTTAAGTCGAAAACCTCTATGTATCTTGGTAGAACCTCCATGTCGTGCGTTCAGTTCGGTGTTAATGGCCAAAGTCAACCACTTGCAAGTTTCTTAGTTTCTTAGAGATATGCAAGGTGACACACAGTACATGGGGATTCTAATAAGAACAAAGTTCTAGTAAAACATCCACTTGATCTTTAAGGAAAAGTCAAGAAAACCTATACTCATCTATACAGTCAGCGAGTTCAGCTTCTCCAAAGCCTACTAAAGATTCACGCTTTGAAGATGTCTTTTGTTTATCTTTTCTATTCTTCCTAAATTAATACAATCACATGACTAAATTACAAGTTAATGTTTTATCTCATGGTTACACTTTCTCTTTCTCTCCTTCCCCCGTCTCCACCTCCAGTCTCTGTTTCGTTTTGTCTTCTCCAATCTCTGCTCTAATTCTGCTTCTGTCTTCTGCTCTTCTTCCGTTCCTTTCTCGTTCTCTGCTCGTTCTGCCCCTTCTCTAGCTAATATTGTTTAAACATACAAGGTTTACACAATAGATTATTTAATACACATAGTTAGTGGGAAAGTGACCCATTGGTTGAAGGGGATTTTTCTCATAAACGCTGCTGGGAGTTTCATTGTTCATTGTGTGAAATATGCCCTCTTCATTTTTAAATTTTCGTCGTATATCTTCGCTCGAGGTCATCTCTTCTGACGTCTTCGTTTCTCAGATAGTGTTGATTGTTTGTAAACATGCGTTCCTTTTTTCTCAGGGTTGAAGTCATTTCGAAATACGTCTTGATTGTTTGTAAACATACGTTGTTTTTTTTTCTCAGGGTATATCTTTCTAGTTGTTATTCGTTATGACATTTTTTAAGTAAGATTGACGATTTCCGTTCTAGATATGCGACAATAGTAAGCATTAGTATTGCAACTTTAAATAAGGTAGAGAGTTGAAAATTAAAAGCGTTTTTTTGTATTTCAAAACAAATTGGATTTGGGTGGCTGCTACTTTATGGTACGATTGAAATCTTTTGGAATCTTATTATATTGCTGGTTTAATAACAAAAGACTTCGAAATCAAATCATTCGTTCCAACGATCGTGTTGATTTTATTTTTTATTTTTTTTGTTTTCTTGAAAGGAAAGCTAAATAATTATCTGATTGAGTTCAATTAAGCTTGATGAAATGCTCTCTTTTACGGGCATAGATCAATCTAGGTAATTCTGTGTCCATTTCTGAAAAAGTATACTAATATCTAAAAGCTCAAGTCAACATTAGCGTGTAAGTTTTTATAAAAAGAAAAGAATAAGGGATTTCTTGGACAAGGACAATTTTTTTTTTAATTGCAACTCCAGGTAGTAGTGTCATCAGTATTATTAGCAAATATATTTATTTATATTATATTTATTTTGCAATATCATTAGCAGCAATAACATCAGCTTTTCCCCGTCAGAAATACGTATGAATAAATATCATACGTTTTTAAACCTCAGTATGCATAACTATATACGAGATTGTAAGTATTTTTAATCATCACTCTATTCTATCCTGATCCAAGTACCACTGATCTTAATAGATATGTACATTAGGTTGCCAATTATTTTCTTTGTTAATGCATGCTTATCAAAGCATTCGTAGTATTTTAACCAATTACTTTTTAAGATTTCACACTACATTTATTTTGCTTATAATCCTGATCTAAAAAAGCAAAATATAGATGAATTTCTCGTCCAAAAAAGAACCGGTCAGTAGAAATTATTGTGATGATGATGAGTATCGATCTTGTGTTGGCTTTCCTAAGAGCACTTCTTTGTTAGCTACGTATATTATATCGAGAGCCTTTTTTACCCCAAGGAAGAGGGAGAGGTATTATGACCTCTCTTCCTCCTAAAGTCACTGAAAAATATTACTAGCCATACCAAATAGATAAACTAGCATATTATCATCATACTCTAGTCATCTCATTTCATCGCATTTGGTGTCTTAGGTGATTGAAAGTAACACATGAAATTTTCACTAGAGAGGTTCTCTATATTTAAAGGTTAAGGGACGAATTGTGAACATATATTTAACAAAACATATTTCTTCATTAAGGTTTTGTTTGTCTTCCACAAGATTGAAGAACAAGAACATTTTAAAAAATTCCTACAATAGCCTAATTGTGCCCCATACATACTTGTTACATCCCAATGCAAAGAGGAGATGACAGATTTGATGTCTCGCAATTAAATGTGTTCTCAAATTATAATTCAGTGCAGTTTGTTGGAGAAAACCTGAAACCAAATCTCTTATCCAGCATAAATGAGCGGGTACAACTCTCAATTATCCTTAGTTGTCACCCATTGGCACTACAACAAGCACTATCTTAATGTAAATATAAAACAAAAATTTCTCTCAATGACGTCTTTGAGTTGCTTCAACAAAAAACACAAGCAATCACAACATTTCCAACAAAAGATCTAGATGTAAGTTGTTGTGCATGTTGTTGTGTTGTTAAAATCTATTTATAAGGTGTTGTCATTATCTGTAGAAAGAATTAAACAAATGAGCAAAGATGGAACTTGCATAGATCTTCTATATGTGATGTCATTGTTGAATGGTACAAACACACAAAAAGGATTACTGCTAAAATTTGCAATGGACTAGGACTCATTTGGAAAGCAGTAGTCTAAATATGTATATACTGAAATGACAATCCTGTATAAATATTTTATAAATAAATAAAATTAAATAAATAAATAAATAAATAAATGACGATGTTTGCGTTTTCACTGAAACACTTATCCATTTACACAAGCACTCAATCATTAATGATAGTAAAATCTCATTAATCCTTTTCGAAGTAAACAAAAACTATTCATTCATTGACCCAACATTGTGCACTTCAACATCAAGAAATGGGGAGGAATTTTACACTAACACAATAGATTTTATTTTCAATGGATTGAAAAAAAACTTATAGGATTACAGTAGAGCCATGAGGTTTATAACACTAAACCGGTGGTATAATCATTGTTTCCAAATACTTAAAAACTTCAGTGAGAAACATCCTCGTTATCTTGCAACTAAATACAACAATGCCTCGTGTCTTCATCTAATTGGCAAAGATAATGAAGCATTGGATATTAGTAAAGAAACTGAAAAGATAGAAAATGAATTTATAGGTGTACAGCACCCACATTATCATGAAACTCAAAGCAACTTTTCCTTCGTGTCTGGGCTACAAGGCTAAATTACGATGAAACATTGAAGATTTATAAAGAAAATGAAAAGATACAAAAAGAAGTTATCAGCCAAAAAGCATCCAAAATTCTTTGCATCTAAACACAACATTGCTTCGTGTCTGGACTTCATGGATGAATACGATAAAGCATTCGAGATTTAGAAAGAGAATAAAAAGGTAAAAAAAAAGAAGTTATCGATGAACAGCACCCACATTATCTTACAACAAAAACACAACATTGCTTTGTGTATAGACTTCATAGGTAAATATGATAAATCATTGAAGATTTTTAGAGAAAATGAAAAGATACAAGAAAAGAAGTTATTGGTGAACTGCACCCAGATTATTTTAGAACAAAAGGCAACATTGCTTTGTGTCTGAACAACATGGGTAAATACAATGATGCATTCAAGATTTTTAAAGAGGTTCAAAAGATACAAAAAAGAAGTTATCAATGAACAGCACCCGTCGTATCTTGCAACTAAACACAACATTGCTTTGTGTATGGACAACTTGTGAAAATCCAATGACGCATTCAAGATTTTTAAGGAGGTTCAAAAGATACAAAAAAGAAGTTATCAATAAACAGCACCCGTCGTATCTTGCAACTAAACACAACATTGCTTTGTGTATGGACTTTATGGGTAAATACGATGAAGCATTGGAGATTTATAAAGAGAATGAAAAGATACAAGAAAAGAAGTTATTGGTGAACTGCACCCAGATTATTTTAGAACAAAAGGCAACATTGCTTTGTGTCTGAACAACATGGGTAAATACAATGATGCATTCAAGATTTATAAAGAGGTTCAAAAGATACAAAAAGAAGTTATCGGTCAACAGCACCCACATTATCTTACAACTAAACACAACTTTGCTTTGTGTATA
>JAUEKX010250907.1:0-10081 GCA_031834005.1 Dendronotus venustus
CAAGTGATACAGCAAACTTTTTAGTTTTTCCTTTATTTTCTTAGCCTTGGTCCTGTAAAAAGAACACCCGACTATCGCTCATTGGGTAACTATGTCCTCCCAGCCACCTGTTGAGTTTTTTGGCAATAATAAGCACATTGCCGTAGGAGTTATATTCCATTTGCAGGCAACTCATTGTACGTCAGAATGGCAAAAAGAAAGCATGAATGAAACAAAATCAGGTTTCTAGTCAGAGAATAAGCAGGATGAGCGTTGAGGTTATTTTATTGAAAAATCTCTTGATCAATATTAAATGCAATTAATCATCAGTTTTCTAATAACGTAACGTGCATGATGATAACCTATTTACTCTATTCACGATTAATCATTGAAAGCGATGAGACAATATTTTGCAAAATCATTTCAAAGGCAAATAAGTGAATGCTTAGGGCCCTAATGTTTCCTTCTATTACATTGAGTTTGAGTTTTCATTATCTTATCTTATCATCATTTATCATGCATGATGATTGCTATTGAATTGTTATTGTCATCATTTCATACTACTTTTTCTTTTGTTTTTGTACTTACCTGTTAAATGTGAAATTTGTTAACTTTGTGACGGCGGCATTCGCTCGCCTCAACAAATGCATGGTTAACGATTAGTCCTTGAATATTCTCCGTTTTGTTTTCTTGGCAAAAAGGCGACGTCCGTCAAAGTGAAAGTTGCAAGAGTCGCAACTGCCTGTGAATTGAATGATGAAATTACGTCCTCTTGGTTTAACCGGAAACGAGTCTCAATTTTATTTTGTCGTGTTGATAGCATCAAATTAAATCCCTTATAGACCATTACTTTTGTTCTATCTCTTAGAATACAAAAGAGTTGTTTGTAAACTAAGTTGAAAATGTTTTTTTATCTAAAACTTATCATAATGAGCTTTGAAGGTAATCAATAATGGTAATATATCAAGTTTTGACAATTTTAAATACCCACGTTTCTCGTCCAAATAGTCTGTACCTAACAACGTTGCTAGGGAATGGTCAACATCGAAGATGGAGGCAGCCTGATTTCGTGCATGAGATAGATTGGAGTTGTAGTTGGATTTGTCTTTGAATTGAAATTTCTTTAATATTCATGTTGCAAGAGCATTAACAATGGCAGCTCAAACGAAACTACCCGATATCTTTGGAAAGAGTATTTATGCAGGCAAATACAAGGATCGCACTCCGGACTGTGTGGCTGTAAGTTGTTCGTTGGCCTTTTTATTTTGGTTCTTTTTGTTGTTAATTACAGAAGCTTTTACTCTAATCCCTATCAGTCATATTTTTATCAAATGTTCATGCTGATTAATACTCACTTCTGTTTTCCTTTCAGGCTGGAAAGCTCACATCTTCCGGGGACACCACACAACAGTGTATGCGTCCCAGTAATGATAGGGTAGGTAGATCTATATAGATCTAGTTTAGTATGGAACTTTTCAAAGTTTGAATGTCTAGTGGTAGTTTTTAGCTTTGGCTATTTATGTTCAAATCAGAGCTTCTGCTCAGTGGCTAGAAAAAATGAACAAGAATTTCATTGGCAATTTGATTAACATTAAGCTACTATAACTATAAAATGTGCAAGAGTGCCATTTTCATTTCTTGGCCGGTGGTAGGGAGAGCGCACCGTCACTCTCCGTACCACCCAGGGTATGGGAGAGTGCTAACGGCCCATGTAAACAGACCTGCAAATCATGATGGTGCATGCGCGAAGATCTTAAAAATAGATTGAAGATGCGCAGGTTTGATTACATCCGCCATTATCGCTCTCCCTACTCTGGGCGGTAGGGAGAGCGCATTATTGCGCTGCTGTACTGTTTGTACCGCCAAGGTTACTTGGAGTGCTAGTGATTCGCGTGTAATTGAGTGGCATAATAAGATAAGATAAGGTTATCTTTATTTGTCCTTAAAAGGGCACATTGTTATGGCGAAAAGCAGCAAACAATAAAAATAATCTTCTCCATCGCTCTCCTACTCACTTCATTATTTCTTATACTCACAGACTTTTATTTTATTTTTCCTCTAGCCTCCATCTCCCGATGTGATTAGAAAGTTTCGTGCAACAGTCAGACCTGATGCAGGTCAAATGCGTGTATTTTATGGCAAAGCTTACGACCCTCATAGACAATGGGCTGTGGAAATGACACATGGAATCAATACTCAACCTTCGTCTTCATCTAAAGAAGCCGTCAATCCCATTCCCGTTTCGCTTTTCAACCAACGAATTCTTGACAGGTACCCATTCATAATTTTTATACCAGTTATAAGAATTCATTAATGAAATAGTAGCAATAGTTTGTTGGGTTCTTTTCTAATGTATTATTTTGAAATGTATAAAAGATTTTTTTAAAGAGAGACAGAAACAAAGAAAGAAATTTGTTTTATAAATTTTCTTACTGATACCTAAATTTGAGTAGACTACACCTACTTCATATAATAATGGCAGATTTGAAAAAATTTCGGATGCAGTATGTATTTTCTCCTATTGATGGAAAGAATCAATTCCCAACTTTTAAGTTTTCTCTAAACAAACTTTATGTTGTCGTGGATAAAAATGTTTAGATCTGGCAAAGCAGAAAAGAACACTCGTAAGAATTTGAATTCTGTTATTGTTGTTTTAAAGATTTACCAATACTTTTCTACATTCATAGTTTAAAATGATGAAATAGATAATTGTTACGATTTTCAGTGGAAAATAATTTTATAATAGATAACGCTGCAAAACAAACAATTATTGATTTCAGGAAAGAGAAGCATTACCAAAGTCACATCGCGGCTCCTCTAGGAAAGTCACATGACCAAAGATCCGGCTTACCCAATGGCTTGGATGCGACCAGATTTACGTTTGGTGTCCCCACTCAGCTCGGTATGATCACACGATATATTTTAGACTCGACGGGCGTCATTGTGGGATGGACCTCCTTCTCGTCTGTCTCTGCTTCCATTAAAATGAGTTGACCTACTACAGCTACGATTCAATGAACCAAGATGGTGGTGGTGGTGGTAGTGGTAGTTATGGTGGTGGTGGTAGTGGTGGTGGTGGTAGTGGTGGTTATGGTGGTGGTGGTGTTGGTGATAGAGGTGGTAGTGGTAGTCATGTTGGTGGTAGTGGGGATGGCTACAAATGCTATGTATCATTATTAGGAATACTACTGTGTGATTGCAACTCTATAGCTTCATGAAGGTAAACACTGTGCGTATCAAAGTACCGATAAATGTTGAGGGGTAGGTTTTGAAAATTATAAAAGTTTCCACCTGTCAAAGTTTTATAGCAAATTGTCACTAAAAGTTTTCCTTGTTTTCAATGTTTTTGTGGCATCAGCAGTGGTCAGCATATCCGCATGGAGATTGAATCCTGGCTGGGCTTGCTGTTGAGTCCTTGGGAAAGACTCTTTGCATTATTTGGTGACCCTTGGATTAGCGCTATATAAATGCCTTCTTTTAATTAAATTTAATTTCAGACATTGGAGCGGGAGGCCTCATCAACCCAAACAAGAATTATTCTCAAGTCTTTCAAGAGGCAGCAGAAGGTCATGACCTGTATGTGAGGTCACACGCTGACTACAACCCCCTGGAACACGTGTGTCGTAGCTACACCAGTCCCAGCTTTGATCCAAAGGTAACAAAGTCAAAGATCAAGGGTCTCTGTTTGAGGCTGTGTTCTTTTACTGTCGCTCTTTAATCAAGGAGTGAAAAATGATTTGAAATGATGCAATCGAAAGATTCCCTGAATATTTAAACTAATTGTCAAAAATGTATAATTTATAGTTAACCCTTCCACTGCCCTATTGGTCAATTGGCCGACCTACCGATTATGGTTGTAAGGGTCACGACTACCAAAAGACCAATTTTTAAATAGACTCAATTAAAGAATGAATGTCGTTATCAACATCACTGCCGCTTGACCGCAGTGACTTGGTTGATACGACTCCTCATTCTGTATGTGAACAACAGCAATAACAACAACAGCAACAACAACAACAACTAAAAGACTGGCTCTGTTTTAACATTCTGATATCCTTTTACTTGTTGTTGTTTTTATGATCAGAAACGCTACGGGCTACCAACGCCTCATGATAACAACGGGAAAGCGACTCGAGAAACTCTCAAGTGGGTTCATGAAGTACAAGGTGACAAGGCAACGAAAATCATTAGCAAACGACTTGACGACTACAGGGAAAGGTCGCAGCCTCAGCTTGGAAAAGTTCACGACCCGTAAGTGAAGTCAAATATGTGTTGTTATAATTTGATTATAGATCAATCACCCATCAGTTATTTAATATGAATAAGATGAATAATGTCAATACTTCCTACAATGGTGATAGATGACAACGATGAGATACAACCGCTAATTTCTCGTTTGGAGGAGGCTTGCTGATACTTAGTTGCCTTCTATTTCTTCTTGTTGTCGTACTGCTTTATTTTATGGTAGCAAGAATTCAATAGGAATAAGATAAGTTAAGATTAGATAAACTTTATTGGTCCTCAAGAGGAAATTATTATTATGGGCAACATGAGCAATGCTTTCATGAAAGAAAATAATGTTGATGGCATATTCAAGCAATGAATATAATATACAACATTCATCAATGGACTACAATTTGAGACAAAAATTTCTAACAAAAGAATCAAAATATTGCTTTTTCCTCGCTTTTAATTGGATAAAACAGTTACTTATCTCTGGCTTATCTGAAGTTGAAAATAGAGCGGGTGGGATTCATGTTTTAGCATTTTGTTTAATTTAACATTACAAAGGTAATAACATAGTAATACAATGATTTTATGAAATATTCTCATACCAATGTCAGTTTAGGCACTTCAATGCATAGAATAGTTAGCAGATAGTTGAAAGAAATAGAAAAACATTTAGAATGTCAATAATATTTTTCCATTCATACAATTAAGCCAATACGCCGTCTCCATTTCCAGAATCAAGGACACCCTCCTCGTTCCCGCTGACCACACATTTGGCATTCTATGCAAGCCCGACCCCTATGGGGCAGGGGATGTCATCCACAATCGCCACATGGACAACGTCCTTCGAGGCAAGGAGAGCCAGAGGGCGGTGGTGGCGGCCATGAGGCAGCAGCTGAAGAAACTCAACTACCACCACTTCTCTTCCCTGCTGGAGGCCTTCCGGTTCTATGACGAGGTGAGAACGGGGGAGATGATGATGGATGATAATAAATGGGTCGAGGTCAGAGTCAGAGAAATTGTTGGTGATGGAGTGGGTGGGATAAAACTTACAACTTACACCAAAAGGTACGAAAGTTTATTGTTTTGTTTTGTTATCCAATACCTTATACTATACCGCTTTTGCAGCTTTTGATAAAACACAGAGCTGGGAAATACTATGGCTCAGGAACTACGACATGCAGATGATCAGTCGACTGTGCGATACGAAAACTGCAAACAGTTAATTGATCAAGACAATCAGTTTTAGGATTGATGACATCGTACTACGGCAATAAAAGCCTTTCAGACGAATATCTCATTAAATAATAGAGGGAATTAGAGTCGTACTAATTCAGATGTTCATTTCTCTCTCTCTGACGCATCAGGAAGGCAAAGGAAAGATCACTCTGTCCAATCTTCGGAATGTGTGCATCAAATATCGTCTGCCAGTTGACCTTGAAATCCTTGAAAAGGTCCTGGATTATTGCGACGTCGACCAAGATGGCATGATCGACTACTTGGAATTTGCCAACTTCCTGAACTGGAAAGAGAAATTACCGACTGGCCTCGACGACTTGGGAGGTGAGTGACCAATGCAACTAACATCATTTTCTGCGTCGGCAGCCTAGTAGTCAGCATATCCGCCTGTAGATCGAAAGGTCCAGGGTTCGAGTTCCGACCAGGTCCGATGTTGAGTTCTTGGAAAAGGCTTTTTACACGATTTTTCTCATCCTATCGTAGACGGATGTAAAATTTGGAGATCCTCCTGGCGTTGTCTTTGTGCAAAAAATTGTATACACGCCTAACAGGCTGCATGTCTCGTCTGATTTGTTACATGTTTGTGAAGCGATAAGAGCATGGTGATGACCGTGGATAAGCGCTATATAAATGATCTCATTTAATTATTTATTCATTTATACTCTGTTTGCTACGACTTTAATTGTAAAAACGTGAGGCTTTCAATTTGAAATTTTCACGGTATCATGCAGTTACATTGTATTCCATGCAATTTCTCAGGGGGCATGTCAAAATCGCACAGAGTAGATTAGAAATACATTGAATTGGCAATTTATATAGCGCCTATTCACGATCTTCATCATGCTCTAAGCGCTTTACAATGTCAAGTTAATCCCCTGATAGTAGATAGGTCACTTGTTACATATATTTCCTCCTGGCTAGAATTGCTTGTAAATCCTTTCTACTTCTATTCCCGTCGTAGAATCTGCCCAGGTGGTTGGTGGAAGCTGTGAGGTGATGAAGGAAGCAGAGGGAAGACCGTTGGAGAAGCTGGTGGATGAGAAAGACCTCGTGCCCAAGACACCTCAGGCGTGTGAAGTCACACCGCGTAAACTGGAGAAGCAAATCGACCACAATGTCGGCAACCACAGCACTAGCAATGCCATGTACAACGCAGTGATTGGTCCCGGCAATATCAGCACTAGAAGTAAGACTAAGAAGACAAAGACCAAGACACACAGGGCGGGGTGTTGAATGGCTTTCTGTTGGTGGATGTTTATGTGGAAATGTTTTTACTCTGTATGAATTTTGATTTTTTTTAAATTTCTTTCATTTTGTTTTAATTGTCCATGTTCTAGTTCTTGTCCTTATTTCATTCCCCTCCTTCTCCTCTTTTTCTTCTTCCTCCTCTCATCATCATAGGAATGAAATAGATAGGATAGCAGTCTTAACATGCATGTCATATTTGGAATCTAAAACTAAAATTAAAAGGTCATCAACTCTTGTTTTCTTCTCCAGATTTCCGTACGTACGGTGTTCCCACAATACGTTCTGACCTCCCAGCTCCTCGTATTAAGCGTGTGGATGATCGTAAGAATTACGGCGATGAAGCATTTGCATATGGCCTGATGTTTCCCAATCTTTACAGTCAACATAATGTTTACGAGAGAGACCTTCTCATTCCCAGAAGCTATGAAGAGGTGAGAACAGTTTGGGTTTCTGCTTGCTTTTTGTTCTAATACTACATTGGACAAAGCAGATGTAAAAAAATAAATCTCTTTTAACGTATTCCACTCTGTAATCCAAGTTCACTGTTAACTTTTTCAAAATGTGTCAACTGCAAACTCAGTTTTGTTTTTTGCTATATAATATATAACTGTTTGTTATCGTTTTTCTCCTGTACTCTTCATATATAATTTATTCTCGTCCAGCAATATCATTTTATATCACACTTTACTCAAGGATACATTCACAATGACCAATCAAGTTTTATTCCCAGGTGAAAGTGAGGGTCTGCCCTTCGATATAAACCTAGATACTACTCATGATTATTATGTCTTAACATTTGAGGATGAATTTATAATTTATAACCCTCGCCTTTTTTTCATTCATTGTGTCATCGGTCCTAATTTTGTCCTTAAAAACTTTCTTCCCAGATCCGATCCATCTTCACCAACATCGGGGTGCGAATGACGGGAGAGGAAATGGAGCGGGCGTACAAAGCAGCCGCTGCCAGCCACCCCAAAGGTCACGTCTGCATCGAGGCGTTCCGGAATGTGCTGGATGAGATCCAGGTGGACCAGATCAAGTCGGGCACCCATCCGATGGCCATGGGGGAAGTGCAATGAACAATCCGTCCATCCAACCAGCTTTTGTACCAATGTGTAAAGTAGTCGAATGGACAGGAAAACGGTGCAGGAATCCCACATAAAACTAATATCATTGTAATCTACACACTACACTATCTGCATTTTGGGTTACATTTACACGAATTTTATACTATTAGTTTTATACACAATTTTCGTAAATGAATAAATAATATGGGTTGCCTTTTACTTTTACTTTTATAAGAAATCAGATGATTCTACTCACAGTATTGGCAAAGTTCTTTTCTCAAGACAATCATGAAGAGAACAAGGAAATCACTACCGTATGATAATCGGTATCGTTATTGTTTTTATACATGCAGATGTTTTGCTCTGCTATTTTCTAATTTTTGCCTTAAAATTACTTGACAAAAAGTGCTGAATTCATTTCTATTTTTTACGATATTTAGATAATGTTTGAAGGTCATTAACGCCTTTTATGTTCTTTCCCACAATAGTCTACATTATGATGAGATGGGATTTCAGAGAGAGTAAAACTAACCCATTGTTGTTGTTTGATGAAGTTTGTTTGTCCCAAATGTTAAAACTATCAGTCATGCCCTGCGCTTTAGCGCGAATCGAACCAAGGATAAAATTAAATCATGTTCAAGCACGTTGTCATCAGCATTAAACTATTCATCGACACAGTATTTCAAACTCGCTGTATTTACATGCAGTAGTGTATTAGTTTTCAGCATTATTTCAAGTATTATTGGTATTTTGATGTTTTTGAAAATTCATTACGATATATCATGCATGAATACTTACATATACGTACATACATTCCAGCATTAAGATTTGATGGTCCCGTAGTTAACTCAATGTCGCCTAAACCAACGATTTTTTATAATTGCCATTACAATGTCACATTGTTATCATAGATAGGGCACTAGAGATTTGGTGATTGTTTTAGTGTTCTTTTCAACCAAACACAAAGTAGATGTAGAAGGATGTCGTGCTTGTCACATGACACTCCTGATTGGTTGAATTTAGAATAGGATAATGTGTTTTGATAAAAGTATTAAACAACATACAGCATTATTATTAATTATATCAATGCCATTTTCTGAATGAATTCAAAGTCGTAGAAGCTTCCACAGAAAGCAGTCTTGATTGTTATTTTCCTCATACAAAACCACCAGCATTAGAGTTATTGCAACTCAAACAATATTTCATGAGGAAAATCGTGTTTAGGTTTAGGCAAGTCTGTAATTGCATATCATATACAGTAGTAGTAGGTTTGTATTCACCTTTACATTTTTCCTCATGCTTTCACAATGTATATTTTCTCCATTCATTTATAGTTGGATGTGATATACGTAGTTATACCGGATTAGAAAGATAAGAAGGCAATTATCAATTAGTTATAGTTCTAATGGATTAGAAAGATAAGTCATTATCCATGGATGTGTTATAGTCATACCGGATTAGAAAGATACCTACTGATTAAGACAATGATGATGTAACCTACATTTGTGAAAACTGTCATTTTGATTTAATTGTTTTATGAAAATTACAAAATGAAATCATAATGCGCAAGAATGAATTTTAAAAAATCATAACATTGATGCTTGACTGAGAAACATTTAGCTGTTGTTAAAACTTCCTTCTACAAAGTAGACCAGTAATAGGAACAGGATTAGAAAAAGAACTGCACAAATATACATGTACTCTTGACAATAGTAGTATGTCAATATAGCTGTTCATTCCTAGTCCTAGCTCCATTTGTCACGTCTAGGGGCCATTGTCTTTTATCGATGGAATAAGTTTCTACAACTTATAATTTTGATAATTTCATATTAATATTGCTATTTCTACTATCAGATAATATTCTGCCTTTTCTTAAACCTAATAATGCCTTATTTTCCAATACTTTTTTATTCTTGATGTTTTAAAATTTGTTTATTACTATTATAGTGCTGTGATATATTTCAAATGACACAATTCTTTGTAATATTATATCAATTGGCATTTGAAAGATTTGAATGGTTTTATATCTAATTGAGCTCTGTGCTCTGTGACAGCAATAGCAATCTATTTCACTATCATACCAATATCAGCTACCTAGACTAGAAACCTGAGCATGATGAGTACAGTGCATGCCGCTTAAACGCACGTTTTACCTAAATGCACACAACACTGGTCTAACAGGATTTTTTCCTGTATATAAAAGCCATCTATAAACGCTTTGCTTAAATGCACGCTTCGTTTAACACTTAACCTACCGGCCCGATTTTTCCAAAACTGCTCTGAAATACCGGGCCGATTTGGGTGGTTTCAGAAAAACA
>JAUEKX010251018.1:0-10079 GCA_031834005.1 Dendronotus venustus
TGTATTGTAACTTTTAAGTATGATTTTTAAAACTGTAAAGCGCTTTGAGCCTATTACTAATGGGAAAAGGCGCTATACAAATGCTATGTATTATTATTATTATTATTATAGATATCAATTCTTCTTTGTGACCTGTCGCATACTACACAGATAAAAGTAAGTGAGATGATGGATTGATTTAGGAAAAATAGTTGTGAAAATGGCAATGATGATAATGATAATCATAAAGATTATGTCGGTTTTGTTATCTTACCTCTGTCTGCTTCTTTGCTCACTCTCATCAGATTCTGACTCAGAAGATTCAGAACTTGGCTGAGGAAAACAATTATTAGAGTGAGCATGTAAAAAGAATAATACATAATGTAAATGATTCTGATTGCTTATCCTTTTTATTTTTATTCTTTGAGGCACTATATTATTTCCTTATCATTACGTACCATTTCTTTTTTAGAATTTGCAAAATGATAAAAATTTGTTATTTTTACATCTGTGCTGTTTGATATCGACGTTAAAGTATGAGCTAAAAAGATATTTTTGGTCATTAATATGAAACCTAGTAATCCTTATCTAGCATGGCGATTACAATTTTTACTTCTCTTTGTCCTTAAATTAAAATCATTGTAATTGATCCTTGTATATAATATACAGAGAAGGATAGATTTCCTTTGTATCAATGCCACAAAAGAGCTTACGTCTCATATTGAAACCCTTTCAATAATCTTGAATGAGTTTTTTATTGATAAGAAATTGTAAAAATTGTAATTTTGAAAGAAAAGCTATAAACGACAAACTGGAAAACTTACTTCACCATGTATGTCTGCCTTTATCACTTGCTTTGTTGAGGTTCCAAATCCAATCTCATTGCCTTTAAGTAAAACAAACATTCATCATAGCACAGAGTTAGTTTTTGAGAAAGCATACTTCTGAAAACTAGAAATAATAGCTTTTCAAAATTATGCAATATCTATCAGATTGATTATTGAGGAAATATGAATTAAGGAAAGGGGGAAATTAGATGATACAAAAAATAAAAAGCATTATTCTTTCACACTGTTAGTACTAATTTACAATTTACTAGTCGGGATATTTGTTTGCCTACCATCTGTTAACTGTTGTTTCATTAATCTTTTTACTTGAGCCTCATCATCGTCTTCATCATCCGACTCTTCACTGGCAGGCAAATGCTCCACAGATCCATTATTCTCACTGTTACTCTCACTCAGCAAGGGATTGCGTTTCGGATCTCTGGGCAGATAGGAATCTGGAGGTCGAGCACTTTGTGCCCTCATTCTGGTTCAATTAAAAACATACAGTTGTTGTTATTACGTTTAAATTGGGATTATAATTAAGTCACACTCAAAGTTTAACATTTTTCTATTAATGCAAAATAAGATGAATCTGTATAAAAGAAAAAGAAAACCAAAAAACAGAACAAAAAACAACAGCAAAAAGAGAATAGTAGGAAATATTTCATGGCTCAACAATAAATATTGACACTTGCCTTTTAGTTTCTTCTTCTTTATCACTTTGCTTAGGTTTTGTATCCGTTTTATCCTCTTTCTCATCATCGCTGTCCACATCAGATTTGTCTGAACTGTCTTTAGATGACCCGTCTTCCTTTTCATCACTTGAGTCTTCTTCCCCATCATTTTCATCTTCCTTCAGATTGTCATCCGTGGTTACATCTAATCCCAAAGCCACTTTCTGGAATCGTCTAAGAGTTCCTGATCTACGGACTTTCAAATATCTGGAAGAGGGAGATAATACTTATTGTTCTCGATATGTCTCATGATCATTACTAAATGATTTCCAAAGGCAAATTCATGGCATGTGGTTCCTTTATTTTTGAAGACAAGAAAAAAAACTCACCAATGTCAATGATGTATTCAAAAAAAGTTGATTAGATGTCTTTTATCGTTGAGATTATCATATTATGCATAATTAATTTTGAAAAAGCAGCATATTCTAATTAATTTGCTTTTAGGATTTTAATCAAATCAATATCAAATTTAATAATTAATTCAAATGATTTTTGGCATTGCACTGAGACACAAATAACCCGGGTTCAATTCCCACTTTGGCACTTAGAATCTGGTTTTATCAAGCTTACCTTACTTGGCTGCCTTTGCGAATCACCTTGATATCTCCTGAAGCCATATGTGACGCTAATGATTCCAGATCCTGAAAGGGAATGAAACAAAAATAAGTGTAATCTATATAAAAAGATTTGTTTTTCTTTCATATCAACAGCTGTTATTTTTGGATAGTAGTAAAACAAAAAATCATGTTTAATGGAAATGTACAAAAAACAACAACGCATGCTTAGTTGTTTTTTTAAAACACAAACTACTCTGCCATGTAAAAAAATGTTGGTTTGATTCTCAGCATAGAAGTTTTATACAGTCAGGTTATACAAATTTTAATGATACACTAATAACAAGACGTGGATGTTACACCAAACTGAACAATACCAGTGCATAGAAAGTATAAAAGATAACAAAAATTTGAAAAAGAAAAAACAAATACAAAACAAAAATACAAGCAATTATACAATTTCAGTTTTAGGAGCTGGTACATAGATGCCAGTCATATCAATATAGAAAGTACAGAAATCAAGACCACAAATTAATCCATAATTTCAATTCATCAGTGGCATCAGTTAGCCTAGTGGTCAGTGTATCAACAGGTGATTGATAGGTACTGGGTTTGAATCCTACCTGGGTTCGAAGTCAGGAAAGCCTCTAACACAATGGGTATCGACTTGCAGTTGTGGGTTATGAAAGTAATCTTACAATAAACTAGTGTCAGTGTCATATTCAGAATTTCTATTACATCACTTATCACTTGGAAACCGGGATAAGCTGAAGACCCTATAAGTCTTAAGGCTAACTACTAACACACATGACATTGATTCTGATCAAGAAAGAGTTTCAAACTTTTAGTTTAACGCCCGCTTCAACAAATTTAGGTCATAACACAGACGACAACTGTGTCTTATTGTCCATCTGTGATAATGCTTGAACACAGATTCATAACCTTAAAAACTTATCCTCCAAGGGTTTCAAAATACTAATTTCTGAAAATATAGCAAAGAAATATACAAATAGATAGAAAGCTTAGATCCCACCAATGGCAAACACACACATAAATCATGAGTAAAAGAAAGCTAACAAAAGCCTACAACAAATTTGGTAATGCATCCATGGCAAATAATAAAACAAGCAGAATGCAACAATAGTATATTCTGTACCTGTGATTGGTGCTCAAAAATGGCTCATGTCTGAGCATTAATCTTTGAGGAGTAATTTATTAATTTTTGGCATGCTTCACACATTTGTCACATAAAGCAATCTAGTTAGGGATAATGTGTGGAATGAATGAATTTCAATGAATCTCTGTTGAGGGTGATTGTATTTTTTCATGTTCTTGCTATTAAATGTTTTCTGCAGACAGGTGTTAAATTAGTTCGTCTGGTGAAATGATTAAAAGCATAATATGAGCCTTGAACAGTCATAGACTTTAATTTTCAGGATAATCAAAATGCTTTAGGAACTGTTTGATATTTTTAGAGAGATTATTCTACAAAGGTTTTTAATGACGTCATTATAACCACCATAGTTTAATATAGAAAAATAGTAAATGGTTCCTGTTCGTCAAAAAAAGAAAATTAAAAGTGAAAATCAATTCATCTGGGCTCATTAACATCTAGAGTGAACTGCAGTACAAGAAGTATAACATTCAAAGACTAAACGTGCAAAAATAATTGTGATAAGCATTCAAAATTGATATATAAAAAACAAAGCAAGTAAAAAAACCAAAAGACATAAACACTATATAAGCATATGAAAAGATGTAGAAGAGTTTACTAAATTTGAAAATCTGGGTAGAATACGAAGAGTAAAAGAAATATTTTTCTTACGAAAAAAAGCTGATTGAAAATAAGCTAGCATGCAAAATAAAAAGCTATAGAAGAATTTGATAATGAAATAACATACCTTTTCTAAGAGATCTTTTCGATTTTTAAAATTCTTTGAATTATTTGCAATTATTGCAAATTTTTGAAAAGAATTCTTTTGTGACTGAAAGGGTGGGTTTAAAAAATGTATCTTATAAGTTGTTGATAAGTGAAATCTTTAAAAGCAAATCATTTGCAACACTAATTCTTGATTAATCATCTATCCTCATTATGAGTAAAATATAGTGCGGCACCAAAATATAATTTATGTTTTGACATCTCTTTATCCATTTAAAAAGAAGCAGAAAGAATTGTGGTTGAAGCAATGGTCAAACAAACAAATGTTATTCTGTCACGGTTCAACACAAGACAGCTCCATTTTATGATGAAATAGTTTTTTCATTTTTATGTCATAGTAAATCTTTTGCCATATAGACACAAGAAAATATTTGTTAGTGGTGGTACAAGACAAAGCATTTTTCTATAATTAATTCTTTACCTCAATATTCTATGTTAAAAATTACTTCATTTTGCAATATTATAGATTCCGTTTCAAGTAGGACACGTATAATCAATTTTAGTTTTCATCTAAATTAACTATCCATCCTGAACTATGAGAGGAATGAACGAAGCATTTGAAATTTATTTGGTTAATGCTGGGGAATAAAATGGAACTAGGAATATTTGGTTTGCTAAAAGAGGTGAATAGTTTGTAGAGGTTCAGCTATTTACTCATTCCATAAAAATTGTCTCTGGACGTTTGTGTGTATTACTATTACCTGCAGTTTCACTTGATCTTGAGTCAGACTTGCCCGATGAACCATGTGTGTCAGATTATCTTTGACAGGAGAGATCGGCCTTGCTGCCTGTGCCTGTATGACATGCTTCAATTTGGTAATAAGACGTTCATGGACAGACGGGTCCTGGCCCTCCGGGGCGCTGGCCAGGACAGAGATGGCTTGCTGGTAGTACTGTTCCGCCTTCTTTAAAGATCTCTTGTGAAACGCAACACTTGCCAAGGCCTCAAGGTTTTGCCATTCAGTTTTATGATCACCTGGAAAAGAAATTTGTGAAACTATGTTATTTCTGAGGCAATTAAACAGCCTGAACTAGTAGTTTTAACTGTTTGTTTTTTGCTGTCTTTAAGACCCAATTTAAAGTGTTAAAAAAAACTTTTTTCAACCGATTAAGTAGTACTAATACTACTACTACTACTAAAATTGAGCTTTGAGTCTGCACCAAACCTTGAGATAGTGAGTGAAGATATGATTAGTCAACACAACTACTTACCACAGTCCCTTGCAGCCTGAAGGCCATGCAAGAAACATTCCCCTGCCCTGTCCATGTCTTTCATTTGGCTGTAGGCATATCCCATATTGGTGAAGCAATGCCCTTGGTTGGCTCTCATTTGAAGTTTGGCTGAATTGAAGAAGACAATGAGATAAAGAGAATAATTTTAACATGATCAAGAACAAAGTACCTGAAAGTATAGTTATAAGCTGCCAAATGCTGTTTCATCAAACATGAATAGGCGGGTACATCAGATATCAATCGCCTCTATATCATTGATAATGAATCATCTTAAATTTTGATTCCTTAATTTGTGGATAATAACTAACTCCAAACAGAATTATACATTTTTATTGTATCATTAAAATCCAAAATTGATACACACCAAAAGCATTACAAGCCTTGAGATGATACTTGACAGCATCCTCAAACCGACCCATGTAGTTGTAAATAGCACCAAGATTCTGATAGAGAACTGAAGCAAGACGAGAATTCCCATTTGGCTCTTCAACTAAAGGAAGAGCTTTTTCACTGCACTGGACTGCTTTGTCGTAATGTAAGATTTGCGTGTAGGCAACAGACAAATCACTGTACAGTTTAGCTGTGAAAACAAGGAATAAATGCTTCGGGTTATAAGGTTGTAGTGTATCATTATCACAAATCAATTACTGTTTGTAACTTTACGGAAAAACAAATTTTCATTCTTATCAACCTAAAAAGCTATGAAGATAGATGCCATAATACTTTTTCTTTGAAGAGTATGTAGTAGTAACAATAGGTTTATGGAGTAAAATTAATTACTGATTCTGTTTCAAGAATGGAAAAATGTGCACATTGACTTTTTGTGTTGTTGTTTTGTGGAATGTGAATCAAAGAAGAAACTTACCAAAAGCTACAGAGGGAGTTGTGTTGTCAAGGACTTTGAGGCATTCATTAGCCACTTTCTCTGCTTCTTCAGCCTGGCCCATTTTAAGAAGCAAGTTTGATCGTTCAACTCTCAACTGAAAAATTGAAAGAAGAATTTATGAAGTAGCAACAGCAATGTTATATTGTATCTATTCACTTATATAGCATACACAAAGTAAATATCTCTCAGCTAAAAAAAAAAGGATTAATGGTTGCCTTTGTTCTGGATTCTAACTGTGGTGAATCACAAATATCGGCACATACTTAAAGTAAATTAGCAGTGCCGACAGACAAAGCCTGATGGAAGAACAGAAAGAAATTTTTCTTCACCAGTGTAGTTTCAAACTCATGTTGACATCATTAGTTAGAATTAGCACCCCGAGCCCTGATTCTGATGCGCAAGTTATTTAGGCCTTTCTTCAACATTGAAATAAAATGACAATGTGCTCTTTGGGACCATTTAAGGAAACCTTCATTGTCATTGTTTAATCATGCAGCATTGGCATGGAAATCGACTCTGCAACAAGAACAGGTAAGAATGAAATGGATCAGCACTCATTGTGTGTATCATTTTGTAAATTAATATTAATATACAGGTTATTTTTAGTGCACATGTGTGAAAATGATAGATCATAATATTATGACTATGAGTATGAGCATGTATTCATAAAGTACAAATGAAGGAGGCTGATACTGATAGTTTAATTATCGATAACACTAACTCTTAACATAAAATTAAAATGCCAACCTGTAGCTCTTTTTCAACATCTCCAAGATTGGAATAAAGGGATGTCAGCTGCTGCATCCAGCTATCAGCTTCAGACAATAAATTATTTTCTAGGCACAATTTGACAACACGGCTCATTATGTCAGTCTCCATCTTTACACTGTCATTTACAGCTCTGTATTCCTTCAGGGCAACCTCGTAGTACTGCCTTGCTTTGGAAACATTCTTCAGGCCTTCATATGCCAAACCATAATTAAAATATAAATCTCCATTGGACCTTCCATCCCGTTTGCCTTCAGGCGGAACCTGTATGAGACAAACAAAAGCTATCCATAGATTTATGATATTTTACATGTAATACTTGCTTTAGCAACGAAACTATTAGACAAATAAATGACATTGATATTGAGAGAATGATTATACAAAAGATAATAACCACCACCTAGTGGATTTCTTGTTTGTTTGTTATCCAATACTTTATACCGCTTTCGCAGTGTCGGCACCCAGCTCCATGCCAAGTCTTAAATAGTGAATGAGGTAGATGCTCCAATAACCACCTTTGACAAAACACAGAGCTGGGAAATACTATGGATCACGAGTTACGGCAAGCAGACGATCAACCCACTGTGCCCGTCCTTGAATGACGCTATGAGCAATACACTAGACGCATTACTCAGCTGCTAACCAAATAACTTTTTATATCGCCAACTTTGTGTTGCCTCTCATTCAGAAGTAAAAATGAGAGAACCCACACTGCAGGCTTAACTAGTGGATTTCTAAGAAAGAAAAAAACAAATTCATAAAACTGAATCGCAGCACATTTACCTTGCTTTAAAGAAATCTAAATGAAGAAAACCGTGTCTACCACAATTTTCCTCTTCCCTGTTTAAACCCCTGCACCCACCACCCCTTAAAATATTTGTACGATTCTTGCAAAAAATTCCTTTGTCCTTTTTCTTTGATTCCAATTCCCTAATCAGGACAATTATCTGATGCAAAGAAAGATGTTTTTTAAATTTTCATTATAGGATGTTCTTGAAACAGCATTTCTAGATCTTTGATTATATGGAGAAGAAAAAATGCAACAACATGAAACAACTGAATCAAACAAAATAGGTTGTAACAACTCATTGTTATTGCTCCTTTGACTAAATACTTACAGCTTTATTCAGATATGCCAGCCCTTCAATGAAATTTTCCATGGATATCAGCATAGCTCCGAGATTGAAAGCACATGCTCGGATCATATAACCATACTGGCTGAGAGACTGAGCATGTTTGTAGGCATTTCTGTAAGCCTCTAAAGCCTTTTCAGGGAACCCCTCTTGAAGTCTCTGAGTGCCCAGCTTAGAACATCTTTCTACCTCTTTGGCTGCTATATTCTGGTTCTTATCCATTGTCATCTTCAACCAAGAAAATAATTCTGGAGGAAATAATTAGACATAATAAATCTATTTCCATGTTTTGTAGAAATGGTGCATACACATACAAAATAATTAATATTTATTTTCAATCAATCCATCATAGGAAATTATATTTCTCATCTGCCTTTTATATATATGCATACCTATTGACTAACTATGAATCAACCTATGACCTACATCAATCTTATGACAAAGAAAGAAAGGAAAAAATAAAACATTTTATTACTTCTAAGACAAGGCTGGAAATAGGACCACATGTATGAAACAGGAGTGTTTTCCTCCTTAGCTAAGTCAGCATCAAAGATAGAAAATAGTTTTTCTATGAACTATGCTGAACGATTTCACATGATAACAGGATATTTGAAAATCATAATAATCACTGTCTTCTGTGTTTCTCCAAAGTATCTCATAAACCAGCAATGCGGATGAGATGCCTATGATTATGGGGGTATATTCAAGGTTCAGTGCAGTGGATAGCCCAGAGTCACTAGACTACACATTGCACAATAGACCACGGATGAAGAAATGCTCAAAAGCCTTTAAAAATTGAACAGAAAAGAAAACATTGCAAACTGCACAAAATTATGCAACGAGTTAGAGTGTCATAGTTGTTTAAAAGTAAAAGTCAAGTTTCTATCCTAGGACAGAAAATGAGGGCACGTATCAATCCTTACTCCGCTTTGGAATAAAATATGCAGTATATCCGTTATGACTCAAAGTGCCGATTAATTCATCATTTTATCTGGAATACACAGAGCATATTATTGTTTTGTTCATGCATCCACTAACGGACAAACCCGTTATCACCTTTTGACAAATAATTTGTTTACATCCGGACAATTTTATTCACCAGGTGTTTTAGCACCGATTCCTAGCAACGGATTGACTTTTTTTCAGAGTAACTTCCCCTGTTTATAATAATCGAATCCTCGGAGGAAGTTACTTTGGTTTTTCTACCGTAATATTATAATACCTAGATTTTACCATATTATTTTACCCAAAGTAATGGAACTGGACGCAATATAATAAGTCGCTGTTTTATATATAGATAGACCCTTACTGCCAAGTTTTTGATGCCTCAAACTCAAAACATCAGAAGACAGTCGAGTGTCGCGGACGACGAATTTTTTTTGTATTTGTGACGTCCCCCTCTTGCGTGTCTTTTCATTCATCAAACTTGCGTCCGTAACTCCTAGTGTTTTGGCATTTCTTGTGGTCACGGGTTCGAATCCTGGTCGAAGTCTGCCTTTTAATCCTTGGGAAATGTGGCGTCGGTAGCCTAGCGATAAGCGTATCCGCCTGAAGATCAAAGGGTCCAGGGTTCAAATTCTGACTGGGTCCGACGTTGAGTCCTTGGGAAATACTCTTTATACAATTCTTCCCATTCTATTGGAGACGGATGTAATACTCGTAGGTCCCCTCGGCGTTGCCTTTGTCCGACAAATTGTATACGTGCCTAACAGGCCTTATGTTTCGTCTGATGTAAGACATGTTGGCCGGAGATAAATGTGGTACTAAATCGCTTAGAGCATGGTGATGACGATGGATTTGATGATGATGATGATGATGATGGTGGTGATGGTGATGATGATGATGATGATGATGATGATGATGATGATGATGATGATGATGATGATGGTGGTGGTGATGACGACGATGATGATGCTGATGATGGTGATGATGATGATGATGGTGGTGGAGATGATGATTATGGTGATGATGATGATGATGATGATGATGATGATGATGATGATGATGATGATGATGATGATGATGA